>BMAO01001972.1:0-210215 GCA_019973975.1 Trichonephila clavata
AAATTTTTTTTTAAAATTTTAAATTATTAAATTTAAATATGATTTGGCTCATCTAGGGCACAAAATGTGACCAAATGCCGAAAACCCGAGGTCAATCGGTTAATTATTGGCTGAGAAAAAAGGTACGACAAAATATGGAACGAAGACGAGGATGAAGACGAGAACGAAGACGAAATTTGCGTCCTAATAGCGCTTTTTTTACACTACGTGAAAAACGTGCTAAAAACCCTTTAAAACAATATTGTGTCTTGGTACAGGCATTTTTTCAGCAAATTTAGTTCAATGAAAAATTGAAATCAGAAAAACTGCAATAAAATATATTTTAAAGTAAATTTGTAGTATAGAAATCTGCCAAAGACACAATATTTCAAGTTGATTCAAACATTAAAAACGGGTTATTTTTTTTTCTTTTCCATAAGTTTATGATATAAAAAATATATTAACCAGGAAATTATTTTTAGAAAAAGATTAATTTTTCTTTATTCTCTAGTATTCTAATTTATGGATTCTGTTAACGCCATCTATGCTAGCAGCTTTCTTAATTGATGTTTTTTGCTTAAAAAGCGTAGATTTCATTGCGCTATCGAAATGAATATAAATTCGATTTATACATTCGATTAATATTATTAGCGCGTTTTTCACGTAGTGTAAAAAAAAGCGCTATTAGGATGCAAATTTCGTCCTCGTCTTCGTCTTCGTTCCATATTTTGTCGTACCTTTTTCTCAGCCAATAATTAACCGATTGACCGCGGGTTTTCGGCATTAGGTCGCATTTGTGCCCTAGATAAACCGAATCATATTTAAATTTAATAATTGAAAAAAAAAATTTAATTTTAAAATTTTTCTTTATTTTTTATTTTATTTATTTATTTATCTTTTTTGGTTTAGTTCTACTTTTTGTTAGTAAAAAGTTCATTATTTGTATTGTTGTAAAATACAACATGTGAAAACCGCGCTAAAAAAACTTGGCCATGCCAATGATTGATATCTTGTTCCGTAATTGTTTTCAATTTAACAGGTAAAAAAAGAACAGTACTCCGCCTACATTTAATCTTTTTTTTCTTTACAAAAACTGTTAGATAAACCGCAAACAATCATTACTATGGCTAAAAATGTTTCGGAATTTCTTCTATAGAGAAGAAACTTTCGAAGCATTATATTTTTCGAGATGGTTTAATGATATGCATATCCTCTCACGCGTGCACTTCTAAGTAACTTCAATCATCTGAAATAAATCAGTGTTGTTTTTCCTATTTAGATGTAAGCACTACTCTCTTTTCTAAGCAAACTATTAAACATACCTTTCTTGCAAGCCATTGGTCATTAAACCCGTCAGATAACAATACAATGAACACTTAATTTTTTTATAAAAACAAAAATCCACAATTTATACCGCATATCTTTATTCAGTAATGTAATTATTGCTTATAAACACATTTTTATTTAAGGTTCTAGCGTGAACATTGTTTTTTACGGAACATAGTGCATTTTTTATAATTTGGCTATTCATAATTATATTCTTTACTTGGACACGCAAGCTATTTTTTAATGTAGCATATCATCTCAGGTTTATACAGAAAAAAATATTAATAATTAGCTATGAGTGCTAACTTGTTGACAAAGAATGGTTAACATTGCATTGCATTAAATCGAAGGGGTTGGAAAGAGAAACAATCGTTATATTTTATAATAATATATATAATCGGAAGAATTTTACAGAACATATTACAGGATACAATAGAAAAATTTAAAGATACTTCTATTATAAAAAACAGCTATGACATAATAAAGAAGGTTGAGCAACAAAGGGTATTTTCAGTGCATGGATTCGATTTTGAAGACCTATTTAACTCTATCGAAATAGAAGATATGATTCAGATACTTACAGATGCATAAGGGAAATGTGGTTTAAATAATTGTATTAGTTTTGAAAAGTTCAATATACTAATTAGATTTGTAATACAGGAGAACTTTAATATTTTTGATAACAAACTTTACAAACAAATAAAGGGCTTGCCTCAGGGTGGCCTGCAAGTAATAGTCTAGCTAACTTATATTTACACCATTATGAATCAGGTCGAAGAAATGATCCATCATGCCTTTTTTGAGATATATAGATGATTTAATTGTTATTGGTCGCGACAGGGAATTTAAACCTAACATTGATTTTTATCCGGATTATTTAAAATTGATACAGACAAATTTTAACTCGAACAAAGTTGAATTCTTAGATTTAGATTTACATATCATTGACAACAAACTATATAGCAATATTTATGATAAAAGGGATGCATTTAACTTTATAATGTTATAAAGATCCCAAACTTCAATAGTTGCATACACATATCAATATTAGAAACATAATTTTAAATTTCTTGATGAGGAATAATAATTTAACGACACATAATATCGATAAGTTCAAGAACATTCAGAAATTTTTATTTAATTGCATACAGACTGATTATCCCATCAACTTCTTGAAATCATACTTAGATCAAAAACATTTCTTAAAAACTTTTTAAACTCATAAAAATTGTCAATTTGCGACAGATTCCACGATATGTTTTGCGAAATGCACAGATCCACCACACAACATTAGGTCCAAAAAGTGAGTTTGTTAGTGGTCCAGGTGTGAAGAATATGTGCATTCCACACACAGGTTACATTTTGATACACACACAGACCAACGTTTACACGACTATACTTTAAAATTCTTAGTGACACACCAAAATTTTTATGACCAATCAAAAAACTTTTTGAATGCAATCTGGCTTGCATCTAATATTACATATTTAAACTCGAATGTAAGAATATTGATCTTTTGGGTTATAACGTGGCATTAGTGGGAGTAATGAATAATGTAGGAGTTATGATTGATGTAGGAGAAATGAAAAATTGTTAAGAAATTGAAATACCGTTCATCGATTTCATTTATTAATAGGATGATTTGGGGTGAGTTTTTTTGTTTTTTTGATGATTTATGTAATCTGTTTTGGTGTTGTTAGGTATTTAATTTTTGAATATACTACATTCTTGATTTGAATTTTCAAACTTTTGAGGTTTTTTCATTCTATACAACCATTTCAAAGATCGGTGCATAATCTTTGATGTTTTATGGTTGTTTTATTATGCACTTAGTTGTCTTAGCATTTTAACATTTTTATGTTATATCTTTCAGAATGCAATGGCGAATAGTTTAATTTTTTAGGTATTGAAAAAAGAAATATATTTTTTTAACTTTAAATTTTTAAAGGAAAAGTTTTTTAAATTTTAAATTTTTGAGAATTTGGATATTTCCAGATTAGTTTACCAAGTTGCAATAGGGGGAAGGTTGGCGCCATCAAACTAGTTTAACCCCACTTATCGGTCCTAAGTCCGAGGTTGTACTTGGATATTTTATAAATTTTATCTTAAACAATTTTAATTTCGTTTGAAAATGTTGGATCTTCATTATTTTTATTCGCCATTGATATTTTGAAATGGGATGTCGTACTCTAGGATTCATATGATTTCAAATATTTGCTTAATTATAATTGTGTGATTTATTTTATATATATTTAAATATATATATATATATATACTGCTATTTGTAAAAAATGCAACACCATGAAGGATTCATCCAAATTAAATGAAATTTAATGCACAAGCGACTTATATTAGTACAAATAAATGACAAAATTTTCAAAAGCAAAAAAAAAAAAAAAAAAAAAAAAAGACAATATTATGTGTCTGAAATCAGTATTTGGTGTAGCCACCACGCGCTGCAATAAGTGCTGCTATACGAAGTCAAACTGATTTTGGATGCCTGCTTGTGGAAGAGAATTCCATATTGCTTGTATGCGCACCAAAAGTTCGTCTTTTGAAGCTGCAGGACGCGGATCACGAGCGAGAGGCCGACCAACCAAATACCACACGTGCTCAATGGGCGACATATCTGGCGAATAAGCAGGCCAAGGAAGAAGTTGCATGTGTTGCGCTGAACAGAGGTCTCGAACAGTCTTTGCAACATGTGGGTGTGCATTATCCTGCTGAAAGATAGCTCCAGGGATGCCTTGAAGAAAAGGAACGACTTCGGACTGTAGCACTTCAAGGACGTACCTGTTGCTATTGAGATTACCTTCAATTCGTAGCAAATTGGATCATTCATGATATGAAATCGCACCCCAAATCATAACTTCGAGTGTTAGACCACTATGTCGTTCGATAACGCACTCTGGAGGGCAGCGTTCACCGGCATAGCGTCTGACACGAATGCGGTCATCATGGCCCCACAAATTGAAGCGTGATTCTTCTTAAAAGACAACTTGGTGCCAATCTGCTTTCCAGGCACTGTGCTCATGAGCCCATTGCAGACGCAGCCGTCGATGGTTTGCCGTGAGGGGGATTCTGTATAAAGGCACCCTTGTACGCAATCCACGGTGCAGCTGACGTCGACGAATTGACGGAGCCGACATTAGTACACCTATAGCAGTAGACCAACGTGCTGCCAACTACCTGGAGGAAGCTGTACGGTCACTCATGCCATGTGGAGCAGGTGTCGATCGTCGCGCGCTGACGTCACCTTCCGTCGTCCACTGCCAGTTTTTCGAGTTGTTCGGTGCTCGTCGGTCCACTGCTTCCAAACTCGCATCACTGCGGAACTATTCCACTGCACACGAGCTCCTATTGCGCGATAGGAAAACCCTCCTTCTTGAAGGCCGATAATCCTCCCCCGTTCAAACTCCGTAAGTTGTTGGAATTTCTCCTTATTTCGTCGTGGAGGTATATTTAGGTCTCACTAAACGTTTGCCACAAAAAATAATCATTAACTATTTTCAACGTCACGCTACATCCCTTTATTTATACGCTTTCAACATCAGTTCAGAGGGCGCTGCTTACACCACGTATGCGCGGATGCATTGAAAAATTACTATTTTACGTAACATCCTATAATTGATATTTGCTGCAAATTTCATTTAATTCTGACGATTCCTTCATGGTGTTGCATTTTTTACAAACAGCAGTGTATATACTACATCCGAAATATATTAAATGAAAAAGTTATGTAGAATAATATACTGAAAACGCTACTCATAAACTTTTTACCAGTACTTAGGATACGGATCGCATTATATACATGGATATAGACCAAAGCGTGAAGCCCAGGACTAAGTGGTTAGTACATCGCGCTTCCACACCACAGGTCCGAGGTTCAAACCCCGGGCTGGGCAAGGTTGATTTAACCTTTCAGAGGGTCGATAAATGTGTATCAAACTTGCTTGGGAACTTAACACTGGAGGTTTCGCGTCATATTGACCATCTGACCGGAACATTTGCTCATGCATCTCAGGACCTAAGGTCACGTATACTGAGTTGGGCGCAGTAGACCTTGGCCCTCATAAGCTGTTGCGCCACTGAGTTAAGTTATAGACCAAAGTGTAAGGGTCTTGTAAAATTATTGGAGGAGAGAGCTTTAGCGTTTTTCGTTGAATATTTAATTTAATATCGATTATTAAATGAATAACAGAAGTCCCAAGTATCTTAGGAAATTAGGGCTTCCTAGATTTTAATACGGTTCTAGATGTTGTGCATCGTTTAATAATCAGGCAAACAAAGGCAATTATAAACTGCAAATAAATTCAAGTGATTCGTAAAAGGTTATCAAAATGTTGTTAGTTATCTGTCGTTGTTTATAAGGTGTTTCAAATTAATATGTATTTTAAATATATTTATTTCAAACTAAATTGAAATGTGATAACAGAATCATAACATATTTCGCAAGAAAATTGTACAATATAATCTCATAAACTTCCTTAGCTCTGTACTGAGACATAAGATGCATATTTTTCATTTAAACTATACATTATGTACTAATTTTGATTAAGATTAAATATATTAGTTCAAATTATGTATTCCTCATGAATATGTATAAGAATAAATACAGCAGCATAAGATAACAATAACATAACTTTAATAAAAATATACATATTTTTTTTAAAAAATGGTTCCAGTAAAATAAAAAAAATATTATTTTTTAGACTCTAATTTCAAAGCATTTTTATTACTTACCTAAAAAACTCTTATCCAATAAATTATTGCATGGGTAATAAATAATTTTAAAAATGTTTCACTGTTTCATAATTTTTAATGTTCAAATGTTTTTTTCAATGTTTAACTATTTTACAAGATCCCATTCTCTCCCTCTCCTTTCAAACAATTTTTCATTTTCGTAAAATTTATAGAACTTCGCTTACGCATATAAGCTTCAATTTCAATACTATTAACCTCATAAAGGATTCATAAAATCCGATTTTGGTTAATTTTCCCTATTATGGTAATAACCGAATCGTGTTAAAGAAGAAGAAAAAGTACCCTACAGAACGTGCCGCTGAGTTGATTTGTTTCCTTATTCCGAACCGCGCACACCACAAACATTCATCTCTAAAGGTGCACTCATAAGAAAAGGAGATGCTAGGTGACCCCCAGATGACGTCATTCTTACCTGCCCTCTCTGATGCCATCTCTCTCCTCCCCTTATTTACCTGCCAGCGGTGTAGCAAAGAAAAACCAGTTACCTTGCCCAGAACGGAAAGTGAAGTCAGTCCTCAGTCTGGTAAGAGAGTGTAAAGAGGAAAGGAACCCGGTGGGGAATCGAACAGAAAAAGAACGTGATGTGTTGTTGGTGAAATTTCCCGCGTCCTGTTTCAAATGCCAGACGATTTTCTGCTGGCCACCTGTTGGATCCTGCGAATCAATAGGCGGTCGTAACAAAGCTTTATAAGGATTCTTTTCTACTTTCGAAGCAGGTGAGTGGAATTTTTAAAAATCGTTTGCTTCTCTCTGTTTTGAATGGATTGCTTGTTTTATTTTTATGTTACGAATTTGATATTCGGTGTAGCCGGATAGAATGGTGTGCCAATGTTTATTTTATTATTTATCTTTTTGCTTAAAATCCTTTCTTTTTTTCAAAAGAAATCAGAATTTTTCTTGAAATGTTTTGTAAAAATTATTTTATATATGCTTTGAAAATAATTGTTTAACGAGATAAAAAAAAATTAAAAGAGAACATGCCCTTCCAAAATTTACAGAAGAATCTTATTTGATAAGAAAAATTATTCATAATTATGTTAAAACAGCGTGTTTTATTTTTAAAGGATGCAAGGACAATTTGTATCTTTCATAAATTATGCTATATTAGATTTTGATGTGATCATGAATGAGTACATGTTTTAAGTTTTGCATCAAAATGTATGCTTTGTTTTATGCTTTAGTAACAAATTCAGCAAGAGCTAAATTGTTACATAATTATATTTTATTGAATTTCCGAACTATAATTTATTACATTCAATACAAAATGCCTTTATTCTTATTTTAGAATAATTATATTAATCGCTTTTTTCTATAAATTGAGTAATTTTCTAATAATACCGAACATTAATTTTTTTATGAATTTTGACATGTATGCATTTTTTAAAATTGTATATATATATACGTGTCGATGATTTTATTTTTTAGAAACAAATGCTCAAAAATTTCTAATATATTATTCACACATGAAAGGTTTTTTATATTTAAGATCTACTTTTCGTATACATAAATTAAATATGTTAAGAGTTTTATTTACTATCTAAATAAAAAATAAATTTAAAAAATTTATTCAAAACCTAATAATTTCAGTATTACAAATTTCTTTAAATAGTTCAACAAAAAGTTAACTAAAAGATTTTTTTAAGTGAAAGAATGCTTTAAGAAATTAAATAGCAGTTTTATAACTATTTTTCATTTGAAGATGATGTCCTTTTCGACATTTAATACATAGTTTCTTTTAAAATCATCTCTCTAAGTTTTATTATACGCATTTTAAAAAATCTCGTTAATTAATGCGGTTCATTCATAGTTCCATGATCCTTTTTACGAGTTGACCTTCGGGTGTTATGAACTACGTTGGGAGAGAAAATGTACAATTTTTTTTGGATGAAGGTCAGGAACAATTTAAAATATACGCAGGTGAAAGTGAACGTATTCTGCGTTATTTTTTTCCAGTCGTGCAATAAATGCCATTAACGATCGTAATATGAAAATGAAGTAATTGGAAAGTTGATATGAAAATGTTAATGGCCTTTCTATTTCACTTTTAATAGCTGCTACTGTCTAGTTTGGTTTTACAGTTTTTTCCCCTTTAGCAGTCGAATGTTTATTTCAATTATTTAAAATTTCATAACTTTTCAATGTTGTTTTCATAATTCGCTTATTTCAAACTTATTTCGATAACAAAGATGCGTGAATTATAATTTATATGTATATTATGCATAAGTAGGAGCAATGATTTAGAAACAAGTTGAAATAATTTACTTAGTTGCTGTATTAAAATTATAGCAAATTCTTGAATATCAAGTAATGTTATAACTTTTTACGATAACAAGATAAAAAATTATTAAAGAACATTAATGCTAAATCATTCCTTTTTAAAATATAATTGTTATTCTAAGCAAATGATATTTTAATGAATTAAATTAAACGATATTAATTTAATTCATTTCATTTCATAATGTTTTTATGAAAAATACAATAATGTCATCTTTATTCTACTAAACAATTTTATGAAAAGGTTTTTTATATTGTTCTAGCAAATTATATTATAGAAATATTTAAATAATTTTCACAATATATTAAACCATATAAATATTAAAATTTTATTTTATGCACAAATATATTCCTAGTAAAATGACTATATAATTACCCAAGTGTGTGTGAAAAGTTTTTTTTTCTGCTTAATTTTTATAAAATTCAGTGACCCTGTGTGTGGTCCAGTTCAACGAAACGCTGATAACATTTATTGTGCAAATATTTAGTATTTTTCTTAGAATATCATAAAATATTTGGAATGATGGTATTTTTCATAGCTGTATACCAATTTATATCTGTCAACGAACGATATGACTTTTCTGATTTTTATGTTTTTAAATCAATAAAATGCAAATGTTTTATTTCATCTTCAATATCACGCTACAGATAAATGTTATTTTATCTCGTATTTACAACGATCAATCATTCCATATGCAAAACAAAACTATTCATGCGAGTTAAGATTTATTTTCCTTTTTCATATTTTATTATAAAATCATTGCATTTTATTTATTTTAAACCTTCACCTGACTAGAATTGTTTTATTGAAATGTCACGGTGTTACTGATCTGTTTTCTGAATTATGCTAGTTTTTATTTAAAATTTAATAAAATCCTATGTTATATACATGTCATATATTTCATGCATGGAAAACATTTCACACACCGTTGGCGAGCTAACTTTCAACTAGAGAACAACCAATTCCCAATTTATTTTTTTAAAGTCTGACTATGATAAGATCTTTTAAAAGATTTAAAATAGACTTTATTGTAAAAAAAAAAAAAGTTTCTTATTTGTGACTTAGATAAACATCTGAAGCTGACATTCGATTTATTTTCTGTTCTGTTTCAATATATTTTGAATTTCCCGCCAAAAACTTTGAATTCGAATTGCGATCAATCGGTACAGTGGACATGTGTTGACTTTGTAAAACATTGATAGCTATCAAAACATCGTCCTCTGTGGTTTAAGTTAAGTTTGAGAAAGCGATTTTAAAAAAATATTTACCAAATATTTAAGACTTGGGGAATATTTATCGTGTACATTCTTCTGTGTTACACGAACCAATTACAAAGAACAAACGACAGAAATGTTTTCATTCTCGAAAAATCCTCGCTATTGTTTACCTTTTGCGTAGAAATATAGAGATGCGTCCTAAGGAATTCGAGTGGAAATAAATCATTTTTAGAAGAATAAAAAAAAGACGAGAGACAAAATTGAAGAAAAGAAGATTCGTTTTATGAAGGTGGCAATGCCATAAAACAATGGGAAAACGAACAAACCATCGAAGAAGCAAGGATAGGAAAATATTTCATGAAGCGCATCATTATTCATATTCTTTGAGTTTCATACTTCTGTCTTTCCTAGTTTAAGAAATTTTTAGACGTTATATAACTCAAACATGCTTAACAAAATATATTTTGTGTATAACAGTAAAAAGGAAATGCACAATGAACTCCCATATAACGTACTTCTCTACATTTTGAGCTCGTATGATGTGACAAAAAAATTGAGTAGCTAATTCTCTCTTATAACATCGCTGTAAAATCTCGTGTAAAGCGCAAGATAGACAAGCATAAATAGTGTAATTATTCCATTTAGAGATTTCAAATAATTGAAATTTTCCTGGCAGTTTTCTTTTTTATCCTAAATTGTATCTGTGTTTTTACATACGTATTTTATGTCATGTTTATGTAAGGCTTGAATTAAAAATAACAATTCTTAGGTTGGTTCCACGTTCTTAAATACTTCATTTATTTTATGAAAATAATTCTTAATCTCTTCTGATAACAATTTTTAATGTGATCTTCACTCAAGGAAGGATTATATAAAATTCTATTAAAAACTATACTGTCAACTTTGCGAGCCGCAAGTCGAAAAATGTGCATAAAATTGTGCCATTCAAAAATGATGTTGCAGACACTGACATTGTTATTAAAAATCAAGGAAAGCTTTAGAAAAGTAGAAAATCAAAAGATCTTTTAGTATATACATATATATAAAGTAATTTTCAAAAATCGATGAATGAGTTATAATTATCAGGAAAAAAAAGGAACATAAAAACTCACAATTCTTTTCATTTTTTTTGGAATTGACGCTATTTTTTATTTTTAGACAAAGTTAATCTCTGCTTAATTACTTTTATCCTTCATTTTTCTATGATTTCTCATCATTAGTCATCCCCCCTCCCCCATTTAATAATATCACACCCACAAAATCTGATCCTTCAAGGGAATTTCTCGCCTTTTTATTAAGTGAAGAATATAACTAATTATTATGTTATAAATTTTGTAACTAAATCAAGAAAAGAAAGAAGAACGTTTAAGATCGTCAGTAAATGAACTAAATTCAGATATATAGAAAATAACTTTTTCATGTATGCATAATTCAAAAGCTATAAGAAAGAATCAATCGAGGTTTTATTTTGAAACAAAATATTTTATGTAAGAGAGAGAGAGAGAGAACTATTTCTTTATTCAAATCTATTTTAAGTTAAGATGTTTTAAAGAAAATTTAATCATTTACTGCTTCATATTCGTCGGGAACTTGGTCACAAAGTCACAAGCAACTTAGTGAATGCACTTTATATTCCATTTGTTTGAAGAATGCGTTTATCATATTACTGGAAGAGTTCATATGAACTCTGCTTCAAAAAGAATTCTTTGCTAGTTAAAATGGATCTACCATAGTAATGCATTTTAATTCCACGATATTAAATGCTGACTTTTTTTTCTTTTATGATTTAACATTATCAAATAATTTTTAAGGCTCTCTATTTTCATAATATTTTAGAATTTTAATTTTTTTTATGAATATAGAATGTGTTACAGCTAATAGAATTTAAAGTTATATATACACTACCGTATTTAATAAGCTTTATAATTAGAGAGTGTTTATACAAAGCTCTAAGGGAATAGTAATTCTTTTGCGAACAGCAAACAAACATCGTCAGCGTATGAATTTCTTTCCAAGAAACATTCCATTCTTATTCGTGTTACCTTAGATACAAGTCTCTAAATGCGATGAAGGAAAAAGAAATGACCAATCGGGAAAAGCCCCAGTAATTAAGTAGACACAATGCTCGCATGTTTCCATCCCCTCATCTCCAAAAAAAACGCTGTTCCGACCCCACATCTAGTAACACCGCAAGTAGCAATTACGCCGCTACAAGTTTCTTTGTACCTCAACTTGCGCAATTCCTTGAGGCATGTGACTTGATGATGTTAACGCCTCAGCTATGGTTTCGTCATATCTTTTAGAGGCATCGCCAGCATCTCTATCCCCTCCACTTTCATCAAGGAAAAGTTCGCGAGTGAGGGTGAGGCCAAATTTTTTCTCTCTCTTGTGTAGAGTAAGAGATACATTTAATTTCTACTCTGTAGCCATTATTTCTATGGTAAACCTCGAAATAGCATTTCGCGCGTTTTACTTTTCATCTGATACGAGAAATCTTTTGTTGCCACAAACGGGTAACAGCGATGGCTAAATGTGATCACTCTGTTCTAAATGGTGTGGGGAGGTCAATACGACAAAGACCTCGCGATGTTTGAAATGTTCCGAGAGAGATTGAGGCACTTTGAAAGTTCTACCCAACCCTAACCATTTATGTAACCATTCCCTTCACTTAATAGCTCATCTTAGTTTTTTTGTAGCAACAAAAATGGACGTAAAAGTTCATCAGATGAGCCCCACCTTCAGAAACAGGAAACAGAACAATACTTATTGTTTCAAGCTTAATTTCGATTAAGCTATTTCCATCTGATTGATTTCAGATGAGTTGTTTAGCTCTTAGTGTCCGATATCGAACATAGTCAAGACAGGTTAATAATGGCGTGTCAAAATATGAACACTTTCGTGTTCCTTTCGGTATATCCTCGTAATTGCAGTTTTGAAAAATGAAATCAATATAAACGGACGCATTTGTTTTACAAATATAGTCTCTTATTTTTATAGCTCGTCCCATTCTTTATAAGCTGTTGAATCAGATGTAGGAGTAAAAGTCCTTTGTGAGGGTTAATAGAAAAGCAAACAGAGAAAGATAAATCATCTGTCACCGATGGTAAATTCTCTCTAAGTGATAAGTAAAAAGTTTTTTATCAAGGGCATTGTCCTTTTCGATTTCTTACAGGGTTAATTCATCATTGATGTCGTATTAGTGGCAACTCCAAAGTTTTTGTCACAAAGATTACTGCTCTCTATAACTGCTTATGGCTTTGGAATCTCGATGAATAATATTAGCTGTTCTATGTTCACTGAATTTTCTTACTCCTGCGTTGATTATTAGTTATATATTTTAAAGGTCGAGAGTAGTTTCACGCTTGACGAATGCTTTTACGTTTTAGTAAAGCCAAACTGGAGGAAATCTGGACTAAGAAATAACAAAGCGGTGTAAAAATGAAAGAAAATATTTAACAAAAAAAGTATATTGATGCTTTTATAACTTGTAACTTTTTGATGAACTTCAAGAAAGAAAGAATTCTTGTAACACATTAGTAGAATGATTTAAGTATCAATTATAAAAGAAATAAAATACAATAAGAAAAATCCTAAATGAGGGACGAAGTACCTTTAATTGATATTACGATTAAATGTATGTTTGTATATTAAACGCTTCAAAAAACTTTTGCGTGAAATGGACACAAAATACATAATTTAACAGAAATGTCTACCACACGTATATAATATGGAGGCATTAGAATGATATAAAATATTTCTACTTAAATATTTATGATTAGCCGGTAAAAAATAAGATTCGGATGTACAGCTGTTCCTTTAATATAACTTTTATTCAAAATAAACAATATCTCGAACTTTAAGGGTAAAATATTCTTTTTCTAAAATTTCTATACATACATTTGTCTAATGCAAATTTTATCAGTATGTGTATGTTTTGTGCCTTCTCAGCTCCTTCGATTATAACCTAAACAATTTTTTTGATATTTCAAATTATATTGCATGCTGTTTTTTTATTGAAAGTATGCGAATGAATTTATAGTTGGCTTTATTATAAAAATTGCACACGCACTCTCATTTAAGCAAAAATATTCCCTCTATTTTATCAAATTGCAAGTATATGTTCAGGGACATAAGTTTTGATTCCCTTTTGTTTCATATGTATATATTCCTCTCTATAACAACTAAAAAGATGTGGAATTGAGAAATTAATATGAGAACAATGTAAAATAACTTCATCCAACCTTCCATTCCGAGTACAACTGTTCCAAAATTGGTCTTTTTAAGGTCCCAGATTCGCTGAGAAAAGAATGGGAATAGAGGTCATTACATAAATAAGTATTCTTATGACATTCTAATACAATGTCCTATTTCAGGGTCATTTATTA
Source organism: Trichonephila clavata (assembly GCA_019973975.1). NCBI lineage: Eukaryota > Metazoa > Arthropoda > Arachnida > Araneae > Nephilidae > Trichonephila > Trichonephila clavata. The sequence goes on from BMAO01001972.1 coordinate 13,947, forward strand.
AACAATTAGAGTCTAACTCATACCGTGAAGGAAAAAATACAAGTTCAGGCAGATCGGTTTACAAAAGAGAAACATTTGTTCTAATTGGATGTTTTTAGGGCTTTTATTTTGCCAAACAAAAGTTGGCTCCCCGAGTTACAAACTCAATTATTTTTCAGTTTTATTCTTTTTTCACTTGAATACGTTGAGGTTTGTGACATTAAAAATTGAATCACAAATTTTGTAATGAAATTATGTTACTGCATTTTAAAGAGAGAGAAAAACTAAGGATATAAGGGTCAATATTTTTCGTAAATTAAAATAATGTTTTTCATAAAGTAAAGTAAGGTCCATAATAAAAATTTGAGTTACACTTCGCTGTGAAAGTAATTTTAACTTCCAAAATTTTACTGGAATGTTTTTAAACGATTTTTCATGTCAATGAATGAAATTATGATAATTATTTATAGTTAGTAATCAAAAATTAATCGAACACGTTTAAACACATTAAAATGATACCAATTAAAATATTCTATTAATACAAAACTTTCTATTTTGCTTAGATAGAAAAAAATAATAACCTATTAAAGCAAAAAAAATCAAAATTTTGATTGTTGAAAAATGTATAGTCAAATTTAATATTGAAAATAATTTCCCTTTACTTTTGTACGTATTTTTTGTATTGTAACAAATCTGACACAACCTATAAGTGATTAATACAGTGACGATCACTAAACACAATACTTTTTAACTAAAAGGGAGTCAGAACTACTATAACGTTTTATAGCATTTAAATGATCCGTTAGGCCGAAATTACTTAAAATTTCGAAATTTCTTAACGCTATGACTTTTATGCGGCTCAAAGATTTCTATGAAATATTTTTTTTCAAAAAAGAAATCGAAGTAATGTAAAATAGTAAACAGTATAAATCTATTCTTTCCTGTATAATGTATCTTTTATTTTGTTCTAAAAAAAGAAAAGAAACAATACTTTTTTTGAAAAAAAAATGGCGAAAACCGTTTTTACTAGAAAGTTATCCTCAAACACACAATAATAAAATGTTTCCCGTTTGCTTTTTCCTTCACATTTGATTACACTTCTCTTAATCCAAAAAACCGTTCTTTCTAAACAAAACTAATATTTATGATGCAAAAAGAAGAAGCGTGGAAGCTTTCAATTTTTCCCCAGGTAAAATATTTGCTTAGTCATGCTTGTTGCCATAAAGAAATTGCTAGTTTCCGTTTTAAGCCGAATTATTTGTTTCGCATTCTTCTGAGCGGTAATCAAAAGCCTTTCTCTCTTTTTTTATTTGATTTATCTTCAGCACACTTAAAAGTTCAAAATGACGGTCGTACCAGGAAGACAACTCCCACGCGATTCCGTTTAGAATTCTTTGCAACAGATACTTGTACGAACTGCTTGAAGTACATTTAATTTGTGATTATAATTAGAGTTCTTCAGGAAGTAAAACCAATAAAATGAGGTGTAAAGGTGCAGAAATAAAAAATGAAAACTTGCCGAACCTGTTCGTTAGAGCAAGAATAAATTTAATGTTGACAAGGTTTATAGAAAAACGTTCATTATTTCATTTGTATGACCTGTTCATGATAACTATACAATTGTTGTTCGCATTGTGTTTTGATACGTAGTAATGAAAAGTTCCTATTATTTAAAATATAACAACGTATATGGCGTGGGAACTAATTTCTTACATTTTCCCTTCTATATTAGCCGTTTAATCAAAATCTAATTTAAAGACGAGTATCGTTTTAAAATATTATTCCAAGTATATTGGGTGTGGTGCACCATAATATTTCATTAACGAAAGTGAATGGGGGACGTGCAAAATTTAAATGAAATAACATGAAGCCTTTTTACGGTAAGGCAAGTGCTTGTATTATTTTTTCATATAATTATTTAATAGTATTTTATATTCCCAGGCTAATATTAACAAGTATTATAAAATAAAATTTAAGTCAATTCCTACTTAGGTCTACAAAGAAAATTTTTATTTTAGTTACTTTTCATTAAATAGTTACAATTAATACGAAAATGTATATACATATGACAGAATCACAATATTAAGGGACAAAGTAGAAAGCGATTTTCCTTGCAATTTTCCATTTTCCTTTCTATGTAGGGTTTTGGACTATTTTTGTTTGTTTGTTACTGTTTATTCAAAAATTAAATTTAATTATTCTAATAAAATAGTACAGTAAAAACGAAATCACATTCTCAGAAATTAGGCCATCCCAGGCAGGATTCAAACCCACAACCTTTAGATTAGAAGTCCAATGTGCTATCCATTACGTTACGGGGATACAACGAACGATTTTTCTTTACCTATATGTATGCTGTTGGACTATTATTTTTGTTTGTTACTATTTATTCATTTTTTAATTTAATTAATGAATTAATATTTGAAAAAACTATTAACTTTAAGTGTCATCCACTACAAGTTCAAAAAAAAATGTATTTGAACTTGAATGGATGAATAGAAAGTATTTTATTAACGATTGAAAATTTGAACAAGATATATATATAGGGAGAGAGTGAACTAATTGTAGGAATTGAGAAAAATACAATTGTGGTATTTAAACATAACGTTAATGTACATGCTTTTAAATTATAAATGAGTTCATTTTTAAAACTGGATTTACGTCTTAAACTATTACAGATTATTTACTAAATTTAATTCTACAAACATAAATCTTAGAAATTTACAATTATGAGACAGTATTTTTCTCCTAAATATTGCTCTACCTAACGTTAGCAATTGTTTCAAATTTATAATTTTTGTTTTCCACTCATCTGCATTCGTTTCAACTTTAGAAAATAATTCGATGAAGTAAAATTTTTGTGTTACAGCTAAAATTTGGTAGGAAAAAAAACGGAGTATAAGCTGCATATAATAATGATATAATACAATAATGTACCTTAATGTCGTGATTTAAATGTAAACGTGAGAATTCCATATTGTGATAATTTCTTTGAAAAGATGATAAAAAAAAAAGTACTTTAAACTTTTATTCAAGAAACACTTTAAGAAACGTGTATAACTCTAATTTACTCTCAAAAGAAAGCAAACTTTCTCTCTTGAGGAAATAGACGTGACTGATTTAAGTTAAATGCTATAAGTTATATTGCTACTATTTGCTTCTGGTTTGCAAATCATTTCTTCCATCGTATATAATTATCACCAAATCAATATATTTCTCAATCTAAAAGATAAAGATAGTTGTTCAGAAATTAAATATCTAAAAAGCCTAAATTATTGAAATTAATTTTAGTTCAATCAGTAATGTAAATGTAGGCAGTTGTCACGAAGTACAAGTTCTCACAAAAAATATTACGCAACTTAAAGAGAAGTAATGCTATCGAGATTTTTTAAAACTTCGTTCGTTTGTTTTTTAGTATTCTAGTTAAATTCAACTATCAAGTTAAAAATAAGAGACCATTTCGCGAAATTACCTAAATAATTATATCCTGCTTTGGCAATATTAAGTTACATGTGGTTCATGCCAGAGAACTAATACATTCTTTAGCTAGAATAAAAATTCCTAAAAGGAACAGGTTTTTTATGCTTGTGCATAAATAAAGAGGATTAAAAACACTTCTGGGATTTTTTTTCGCCAAATACCTTATTCTTTCAGCCATTAACCTCTTAGACGGTCACTTCGGTTAATTGACTTGAGCGAATCAATGTTTTGTCTTTTTGTCAATCGCGTCTTCTTATTCTCAGTGACAGTGCAATTCGGAAATGACAGAATCGCCCAGAAAGTACTCTAATGGGTACTTTTTTCGAAAAAGAAATTTCTCTCTCTCTTTTAAAAAACATTCAATTTAATTTAAAATACTATTTCACAGGAAGTAAATTTTACTTGAAATAAAAAAGAAATCGTACAGATATTAAATATCGGTGAAAATTAGTAATTTAAAGAGAAAGAGCATTGTTTCTATATCATACATACTTTAAAAAAATAAATATTTTTACGGGGACATTTTTTAATAGAAAAATATCACATTGTCAATAATTTGACTTCATTAAAATAAGAATGGAAGGAAATAAATTCTTTTTAATATGGTATTCGTATCTACTTATTCTTTCCATTTTTTTCCTGCATAAAATCCACTTCATATTTCCATTCCTACGCCAATCAAAATTTTCTGTTTATACTTTAAAAAGAAAAATGCGGCAGCATCATATAACAGCACATGAATCTTCTTCAATATTGGAACATTTGAATACCTGGGAAAGTGTTCTGCTCTTAAATGTCAGGTGGAAGAGTATTTAGTTACAATTTCATCAACTGGTTTGAATTAAAACTATTCAGAAATATTTTTCATAAAAGTAATTGCTAAAAAAACCTAGCTTTATATTTCATTTTAAAGTACTGAACTTATGTATTTAAGTAATATTTAATTACGGGACAGTTGATGTAGAATTAACGTGAGGGTATTGTTACAAAAAAAGCTTTTCTTGTGTAACAAAAACAACCCTTTTCTGGTTAATAAAGTTTTTGCTCATTTTATTTTAGTTAAAATTTGTCATTTCAAACACAAGTTTTTCAGAAGAGAGCAAATTAAGTAATGCAATTCTAGTGAATAATAAATATGTTGTATGTGTGTGTTGAATTCCCTTTCTTTTGTTTATGCTATAACGTTAAAAAGGTGTACAATGTATTGAAAGATGTATGATAATTGTTCCAGTTTTAAAAGGTATATCTCCAGGTTCCACCTTTCATTATGATTTTATTGACATTTAATTTTAAATTAATTTTTCCTTTTATCATATAATCTGCAGTCTCCTACAACGTTTCTCAAAACAAGTTTTCTACCCCCATAATAAGAACTAAATTCAAAGCATCTACTTAAATCTTTTGTGCTATTAAAATCTTTTTAACTCTTTTGAGTTAAACTTAAAAGTTGTTTTGAATTTGTGCGTAAAACCCTTGTCTTAAATGTCTCTATCAAACATTCACGATTTTAGAACCGATTTCCGTATTAATTGTGTAAACATCATTCGAAGAAAAATATTTAAAAATATACCGAAAAATTTAATAGAAATACTGTCTCATCTATTTGTTGCAATCTAATTATATTTTTCTACAAAAATTCAACTTCCCCCCCCCCATTGTACAATTTTGCACAAACAATTACAGCTCTTCTTAGTTAAACAATATGCAAAAGGTTAAAATCTTTATAAAAAAATGCACATCTCTTTTCTTCCTTTCAGGTATTTTTTAAAAATCGATTTTTTTGTCTGAATTCTTCTTAGCATATTTCGAATTCTTTTTGAACAAATTAAGAAAAGTATTCAGGAGGAAAATTAATAAAACGCTTCACTGATTTCTTTTGTGACTGAGTTTCAAGTGCAAAATTACCTAATCGATCATTTTTAAGAAAACAAGCTCCAATTACCAAGAAACAGTATACAGGAAGGAAGTATTTAAAAAATATTTGTTTTGTACAAGAACATAACCGTTTAAACTACCGGTAGGTTGTGATTTGATTGTATACATTCTGGTGCTCTTTCTATAGTGGGTGCATTAACATTTAACTTTGGATTAAAATAAATTGCTTTTGTTCCAAAAAAAAATTGTCATCGATTCATATAAAGTAGCTAAACTATTTTCAAGCAACAAAACGGATAAATTTAAATGTAAAATTTTTGGTTTTCTTTGCGTTAAAATAACACTATAGACCAGGGTTGGCAACCTTTTAGCTGTGGCGTGCCAAACCAATCTACCAATATGATTCAATGTGCCACACAGTAGGGGACATTTTTGAAACAATTCGATTCCCGCGATGATGCACACAAAATTAGAGAATAGAGGTCAGTAATATAGGTTTACAGTCTTATTATATATTGATTTTGCATCATTTAAATATATTTCTTAACATAAAAATTAACAGTATGAAATATAACTATTTCTTCTACAAAAATTTAAAAAAATAATTAAAATTGTACAGATATTATGCATTTTTATGCATATTTATTAAAATAGGAAATAGACACCATAAAGTATAAGTATTTCCCCCCATTATAGTTAAATAAAAAGATAAATAATTTTATTGTGAACCTAGTGCTTTCCCAGCTCTACTTTCATATCGCAAAATCAGGGATATAATTTGTGAATTTCAAATTGACACGATTCTCAGCACTCAGTTGTTGAACAATGTCTTTGCGGACTTAAGATATTTCTCACATATAAGGAAATATTTTTTTTACTCAGATATATAGAACCAAAAGTGGAAAGCAGAGTACATGTACAATTTCCTCTCTTCAAACAATTAAACATTTCTAGCAATGACATTCAATAATTTACAAAATAGCTGTATAAATTTATCTTCTAAGTGATTTTTTTTTTTTTTTTTTTTGTAATTCCGTAAATATTTATAGTTTTGAAGATGTTTGTCAAATAAGGTCCATTACAAATTTATCAACTTCCATCCACTCAAAATTGACAAATTTGTAGAGTACTGCAGAGTGCCACTGAGAATTGTACCGCGTGCCATAGGTTGCCGACTCCTGATTTATATTTTTGATGATAGGCCTTTTGTAAATTTGAGCCACTATTAAATGCTGAAGATAACTACATTGTTTAACTGTTGTCTCGCCATGCCTGAAATTGTAATCATATCAATAAAAGTTCGAAGAAGTTATATTATGGACTGTTCTTAACCATTTTGAACTAATCCTGAATGGAAAATCTGAATTTAAATCATTCTTTTGGGATTACGGATACTTCTTTGATGATGACTTTGAAGCCTCACAAAATTTTCCAAAAGCTGTCAGATGCGTCCCCAGCAAACTTTCAGTCGTTGATTGATAGTCCGAACACTATAACAAAAGCTACAGTCACATTTTAAACTGGTTATTCAAATCTAATTCTCTTTAACCAATATCAAAGTCACTAAACCATAAATAGTCGCCTCTGGCAGCACATGGGTATAATTTTACAAACATTGTGCAAGAATTACATAAAGATCTGCTGTCGATGGCCTAACTTTGAGTTACTATTAGATCTATAGAGAACTCTATTAGTGAAACTTGGATTATACAACAGTCTTGTGGTAGAATCATGACAAGTGATTGGTACAGTAACGTTTCAAGACTTCTTCAAACCCTGATCTTTTATGGAAAAGTAGGTCTACCTGTGACCAGTGGCGTAACGGAGAATATAAGCCCCCTTTCCTGCAAAGTCAGGTTTTGGGTCCCAAGCCAGAGCTTACAAAGGGTACTTGGCTTCAGGAAGACTTTGGGGCCTCTGGCAATGCGGGGGGTGTACCCCGTTACGTCACTGCCTGTGACCCTTTTAAGTAAACAGTATATAACATACGTAAAATACTCGTAAAAACTACAATGCGTAACAAATAAATGTATGCGACCCACAAAAATAGGCACACAACTGACTGCCTCCTTTTGACTAAATGAGTAATCATCGTGTACAGCAGTAGGCCTAGGCCTAGACATGACGAAATGATAATACCCCTCTTGCCTTTGTTGTCAGTTGGCTATAGCTCGAAATTTCCAGTTTTTAATAGAATATGTCCGGGAATAGCACTTGACTGTTAAAATTATTCGGATTATGATCTTATTCAGGGCGAGTCAAGAACAAGACGAGCCTTCCCACTCCCCTGAGGCCGCGGTCATGGATCCACTTGATCCATGCCTTAAAATGTCTATGATGACTGGAGAACTGTGGATTCATATCTTAAATTTGTCGAAGAATTGAAATAAATTGAAGGGTTAAATTCATAAAAAAACTAAAAATGTTAGAATTTAAGTTAAATTCGAGGGTAAGACTTTTCAAACCAGAATCGGCAGCTCGAGTATCTTATTTTCAAAACGCGTTTATTTTATCTTTCATTAAATTACTTTCAGGGGGTAATAGAAACAAATATCAGTCAAAAAATAAATATGGTTATGCTTAACGGAAATATGAGAATATATATATATATATTAAATAAGAGAAAAAAATCTCAAGTTTTTTCATAAACTCTGTTGAAACGGAAAAAAAAAATGTGAATTTCTTGATTTTTTCCTTTATTTTAGTTTTTACAATGAATCGAGATATTGAATAAAAACTTCTAATCACATAAGTACATTAAATTTTTCAAAAAACTACTTTTGATTTGCTTCTTTGAATTATTCTTTAAATCTCTTCAAGCTTAGCCCAAAGCAAACCCTCAACATTAAAACCTGTCATCTAGTTCTTATGAGACAAAGTAATTCGTATTTGAGTCAACGTTTCTGTTGAACTGCGTGAAATATATGGCAACCAACTACAGGATGCCGCGACCTCTACTCCAAAGAATTTTAATTACTTATATCTTGCTACAAAGTATTTGCCTGTGAATATGTATTTCCGAATTAAATTTCCGACCTTGCACAGCAAGAAAAAGAATCTTCACGAAACATGATGTCGAGGAAGTATCATAAAATGTTGGTCACGAAAAGTAATTGCTTGTTGTTTCTGCTCAAAATACTTAACCCATCACTCGAGTAAAACGGCATTCACTAGAGTGGAAAGTTTAAAAAAAGAGCAAGAGAGAGAGGGTGAAATAAATTGACGTACACCTTGTTTGCATACAATTTGAATATTCCACGCTCTCATCCTGTGCTACTGCTTGATATATGGATGTTTGAACAGCGGGAGGAAGGAAGTGTAATTATTCGAATGAACTAACTTACCCTTTAATTAGTTAAACGGATAAGCATAGATGAAGAATGATGAATTGGACGGCCATAAATTCTCATTTTCTTAATATTCCGTTAAAAGATGAGTATGATATGGGGTAAAATGGTGGAGAAATTTTCAACACACACATGCAACCTGGATGTGTAAACCAGTGTTTCTCAAACTGTGAGGCGCGCCCCCTCCATGGGCTTGATAACCCTACGAGGGGGGTGGGCGAGCATATTGAAAAGGTGAAAACAAAAGACTATTTTAAAAACTTATTAATTTACTGAAAGTAAACAAACAAAATACATCCTGACAAAAAATATACATTTACACTGATATAAGATACTAAACATATATAAGTACAGCGCAATGCATTTTATTATTAATTTAACAATTCTAAGTAAAGAACAAGTTTATTAATTACCAGTGACCCCATGGGCTTCTCATATATCAAATTATATGCAAAAATTAACACTTATTTTGATAATTTGTACGGTTTATAATTAATCCCACAAATGCCGATTAAAAATTGCGCGATCTCCCCAATGCCAATGTTTAACACGTAGGTGAGCGTATGTGGTGTATTGGGAAGGGGGGGGGAGGTAAGAAAGGAATATAATAAGCAAATCCTTTGAAATAAGTCAATCCTTCGCAAACACTGTCAAGTTTATTTTATTGCATTCCAAAGCCTTCGAAATAATCTTATTCACAGAAAAGATCATACTTCGAAAAGACGTATATATACGTCGGTAGCAATTAACGCTTTGGCTGACCGAGACGTTTATATACGTCAGTGGTATTTAAGAGGTTTAAGTCGTGTTGTAGGTTTAGCGTCGAAGTATAGTATTATTTAATTCAATTCATAGTTATTGCATGGAAGGGGGGCGATGAAAATTATCATTGAATAATGGGGTCGTAAATATTAAAAGTTTGAGAATCTGTATCTGTTAAATGTGACATTACAACTAAAACTATCTTTTATTTAAAATTACATTTCTGTACTGACTATTTTGAATTGTACTCGTGCACAATAACTCTTTACCTTTTGATAATAGCTGAAAACTAAAAAGCTTTCTAATGCGAATATAAAATAAAAGTTCAAAAGTGAAAAGTAATTTTTCAAGAGGGAAAATCGATTGTACAAGATCTTTAGAAAATCAGCAAGGTAATCCTTTGTGCAAAATTTACATTTAAAATCAACAAAAGGCTGGGGGATTTAAAATTTACTTCTGTAAGAAGAAAATCGATTTACCAAAAACACTGTTTACCAATTTTATGTTTGAATAATTTAAAAATGAGTGTCATACACATATAAAATTCAACTGTCACTCAGACAGTGTAAACAACAAAGATAATTATTTATTGCATAAAAGAGCTATTTTTTTTTAAATCAGGCTTCCCTAACCCTCATTAGAGCAAACAGAACATTGATACATATGTATGAGAATCAGGTGTGGTTAGAAAAATCCTTTTAACCTTGGAGAAAAGATTTTCACTTTCTATGGAGCAATAAATAAACTCATCAGAAGGATTAGCCTCTAAGAAAAGAAGCTTAACGAATACTTACCGGACTTAAGAACCAGATATATATTTAAATAAGAATTAATTCTCGAAAAATACCAACTGACCAGTGTTGAAGGTCTTAATTATTTTCAGCTGTCTGTCAAAAGACTTAACTGTCTTTCGAAGAGTCCCTCTTTTGAATGTAAATTGAGTCTTCCTCATTCAACTTTTCTACGCACATGGTATTTTATTCTTGAATTATAACATAATAAAGATGATCATTTTAAAACCGTGTATAAAAAAAAATAGAAAATCAAGAAAAAAGGGAGAGGTTATATATATATGTGTGTGCTTCTAGAATCAGTAAGATTTTGTTGCATTATTAGTTGATGAGATAAAAACATGCAGCTGCAGAAGGGAGCAATAAAATTTAGAATTTGTATCTTAAATATTTTCCTGCATGCTTTAAATAGTCAAAATGATTGGAAACAAAATTGTATCATGGTTATCATGCCAATGTATTAAAATGTAAAAATAAGTACGATTATTAACATTTAAATTAAACACATAAATAAAAATAATCATTATTTAATGAATAAGCAATAAAACATTTCGTAATTAATTCATAAAATGGCATTGAGAGACAAAGAATTGCTTAAAAATTATTCAAATAATTTTTTTACAACTTAGAGAATTATTACACTTTTTTATGACAGTTTTTTTTGTTTTTCATATTATTCAATCCTTCTTTTCAGCAAATATCAGATGTGTAAGAACAGATAGCATACTATGTTTTAAATATGCATACAATGGCGTAACGTACACCCCGCATCGCTGGGGAGGGACCCAATCCGGATGCTATGGTTTTGAAATCCTTTGTAAGAACCTGCTTGGGACCCCAAAACATGAATTTGCAAGGGGGGGGGAAGCTAATGTTCTTCGCCACTGAATGCATAACCATGCAATTAGAACAAAAGTGTGCATCTTTGTTGCGTACTGAATAAAACGAAATACTCCTTACTTTCGACTTACTACTTGTATGGTTTATGACTATAAAAAGTAAATAAAAAACAATAAATAACAAAAATAACTACATGACTGTACTATGTACAATGGAGTATAAAGTATAAATGAATGTTTCCCATTATTTATATTAATTCCACAATTATAGGTTGAGATTTTTCAATGCATATATTTATAACCGCTTGAATGGAAAACAATATGGAGAAATATGAATCCATTTATGACCTATTAGTCAGAATGAAATAGTAGTAAATCTAGGATACCCTCAGAAGCGTAACGTTCATCCCCGCAACCCCCGCAATGCTGGAGGTCCAAAGCCTGAGTTTGCAGGGGGAGGCTAATATACTCCGTTACGCCACTGGATACCCTATAAACTTTTTTAGTTCATATTGTTAATTTTGTAATGATACTTTTTTAATGATTCAAAGTGTTTCAATTAGTGATGTATGGGATAGTAGTATTTTAAGTACTTCATCAACTATTTCACATATATAATTCCGAATAATATAAGATCTTCAGTCTGTAAGTTACGATTAATTTTTCCTTTATTTTTCTCTTCAACAACAAAAAAAAAAAAAAAAATCTTCAAATATACATTAAAAAAATAATTCTAATACATTGCATCACATATGAAAATGAATTAGATGTATGACATGTGGTTTTTAAAACTACGTAATAAAGCTTGAGTCAGAATTACTAAGGTCAAAAAGTTATTCCTGCGTCCTTTAATTGAACTTTTCCTCATGCAGGTAAGTGGAAAGGAACGAAAAAGAAAAATGAAAAGAAAAAACACGGAAGATCTTACTTTATTTCCAAAATAAGACACTGGCGAAATGAAATTCCCACACAAATAAAATAAAATGAAACGTAAATCAGCAAAACATTTTTCAAGTGTTTCAAACTTGTTTTTCGTACGAGTAAATTTTTACTGATGATCATCCTTTATTTTATTTATTATTTTTTTATGGGGAAATAATTTTGTTAGGGTCTTTTCTTTTTTAAGTGATACAGCAGATTGTTTATAAAAATTTTGAGTGCAAATAACTGCTAAATAAAAATTTTGATTAAAGACATATATATCTTTGTATAACCGAGAAATTTCATTTTTTTGTTTTTGTTTTCTTTATGATGTGACACTCTTAACGGGGTCATTTATATTTTCTCCCAAATCCAAACACCTATTAATTGTTAGGTAATATTATATCAATTCCAGAAAACGCATTATTTTATCACGGTCTTTTATTTGTTAATGAAATGAATAAGAGGCAAATAAGTGAAATTAAATAATTTATTTGGTATTTATTTTTTTGAAGAACAATTTTACTTAAATAAAATTAAGTACTGATGTCAAATGAGATTGAGATAATTTGTTAAAGATATATATATATATATGGATATCAAAATTATAAATGAATGTTTGCATCTATGAAATGCTTCACGCCAACACCTTTCAACCGATCGCTATGAAAATTGGCATGTATATGTATTTTTTGTAGAGAAGGTATTTGTGCTATCCTGTTTGTTGTAGCTCCCCACCATGGGGCACTACAGCATTTCAACTTCTGCATCGTTAAATCAATCGCCAAGTTGCCAACATAATAGCCAAAAATGATGCCAACTTTTCTCTATCGCCAGCATTTCGCGATGTTTTCATTGAATCATCATTATAATGTAAGGAACGGCGTTGCTTGAGAATATTATAATTTTAACATAAAATAAATACAACAGAAAGTAATATTAACGTATTACACATCCAGATATAAATTATTGACACTATTTTAAGCGTTCATTACACAAAATTTGTAACAGTGCGTTACTTTTGCTGAGCAGAGATTAGATTAGGAAGGTGTTTTCAAAAATCGTCCCCCAAGAGAATCACGGGGCGTTATAAATGAAAAAAAATCCTTTTTATCAGCTATTAGATCTTCAGACTTAAAATTTAACAAATATGGTTCTTTTGTTCAGCTGAGATATGCAAAAAGCTTTTTTTTTTGTTTAATTTGCAATTCACGTAAAATGAACTCATTAAAAACTTTTTATCCTTCAATCTGCATTGTTTAATTTTTCAATTCACCCGTGCGAAGAACGGGTGTACCAGCTAGTCTTATATAAAATTCACTTTAGTTTTGTTGTTAAAAGTAGTGTTACCGGGCTTCTGACCGACTGTATATGTAGGATACGCATTGCGTATCAGGTATGCCGTCATTGCCACGCTACTAGACACTACTGTCGAAATTATTCAATTTTTAGCGCCTTTTTCTCCACAAAATTGTTAAAGAGAATTCTTTCTTTCCACAATGGAACATTTTGATTGTGCTGGGACGTATAGTCCCGTTACGCATGCTACACTTGGCTGTTTTGCAGACAAAATGTCTTAGCTTTTTGTATTGGAGAGAAAATAACTAGAAATCTTAAGCAAATAAAATCAGTAGTGTTCTGTATAGCTAAGTGCAGAAAATTATTTCTTACGTATTGAAATATAAAATTGTATTTGCAATTTTTTAAGTTATTGGGCCATATTTTCCACGGATTTTTTTTATATGCCGTAAAATCCGGCGTATTGCGCGCACCTATACTTTCAAGCTGTAATTTTTAATTTTTAGGTATATTCGCCGTATAAAGCGCATCCCTTTTTTACGCAGAAATCTGAGTGTACTTGCTCTTATGTTTTGAAGTCATTTATTCTAGGTATTATTTGAAGCTTTAGAAAAAAAATAGTATATTTCTAGAACTGCAATCCTTTAAGTTCATAAAGAATGTCATTTCCTTTAAATAAGCAGCATTTTGATCTATGTAGAAGTCAAATTTTTTTCTGTATTCTCTCATCTTTTTTTATTTTTAAAAACTCTCATTTTTATACCCGGCGTACAACGCACACCCGTCAATTTCGATATTATTTTTTGTGTTAAAAAGTGCGCGTTATACGCCGGATTTTACGGTAATTGTAAAGATCCCTTTGTGTATAAAATTTTTAAGCAGAAACAGTTTTTTTACACAATTCGTTGAATTGAATGTATTCAAAAATTTAGAATAATTTTGTTTAGTTATTAAAGGCACATAAAATCCCAACTGCCCTATTTAATTATGATTATCAAAATGTATTTTAACTACTTCCTATTCCAATTTCATTTTCCACAGAGAAAACCAATTATTTTACTCAAATATTTCCTTTAAAAAAAAGCCATATTTCATATGCGAATAATTAGCGAAGCAATATATCAAAAGAACACTTCCTCAATTAATATATTCTGTCAAAAATACGATGAGAAGAAACGAAAAAGTGGGAAGAAAGCTTTTTTGGAGGTCAGGTCACTTTTTCATACTAAGCCTTTTTCATGATTAGCCGGTGAGAGAAAAACTTTTTTAATTCTTTCATAAATCCGCAACATAACAATAAAAACCCGTATGCATGATTGGGCGTTGAGGCTGACGAAACCGTAAATCGTATCAGTAGCTGATATCTGGCTGATTAGAGCTATGAACCGTTACCTGTTTAGGTCAGAGAATCCTCAATAATCGGGTATCTCAATTACCCTGCGCAGTAACGCACCTTCATGTAAAGAAAAAAATAAACACGAAAAAAAATGCCGCAAAAATAAAAGGAAAAATGGCGGCATACACACGTAAAAAAGATTAATTTTCATTTTCCTTTGTGGATGGACATGGTTCGTTGGAATCGACGACGTCTTCGTTCGCGAGTGGTGACCTGTACTACGATCGCGAGTTCGAATATTCTACTTTCGAATCATTTTGTTTTTCCTCCCTTCCACCCCCCACCTCTCGCGGAACTTTGGGAAAGTTCAAGTTTGTTTTCGGTTATTTTTCTGCCTCTCAATCATTTTTCTCCCTTCTGATTTTCGTGATTTGCAGGTAGGTGAAAGAAAAAATTTCCCGAAGAATTCTCGAGGAACTGGATTATTGTACCGCGTTCGATTTGTTCAGTTGGGTCGTGAACGCTCGACATCTTCTAATACCCCCACACCACCAGTTTCCTTTTTTTTTTTTACTTAAAGGCCTTTGGGCAATGTCAAGGTTCTCTAGTCTTTTTTTAAAAGCAAATCTTAATAGCCCCGAGTTATGATGCATTTAAACTTTTCTGAAAACCTTTTAATGTTGGCGTTTTTGTTCCCAAAGTTGAGGATTTACGTTTTGAAAAAGAAGCACTCAAATTATGAGTATGGTCACGTAAATATTGCAATTAGTCCTCTAATGATGTTATCCTTGCAAAAGTGGGAACAGTTTGTTCTGGTTACATGTTACGCAAGCTAATGATGCTTGGTTAATACGTTATTGGTATATGATAAGCAACCGATTTGCGATTCAAAATCAATATCCTTTTTACTTATTCATGATGCGTTTGTTTGTCTTGTCAAGAAATAACTTAATCCTCTGTTAAGCTAAGCCTAATGCTACCGAACTTTAATTCTCAAAATAGTAAATATTAATGAAGTTGTGTAAAATCGGTAAAAAAAAAGAAAAAAATTTGTTGCTATTCACGCTTTGTTTACATTCGAATCTGTTGAAAATAATACTTTTTAAATGTATGCGGCTTTTATGAATAAGTTATGCGCTTGGCATTGGTATTAAAAAGACAATAACCCTCTTTGTTACCTGCTATCTTTACATGAGATTTAACAAGTTAGTTATATCTTCAGAACACCCAAACACTTTCACATTATGCGTCGTCTTTATATAGCTTTGAGATGTAAAATTTTTGATGTAAACACTGCATGGAAATCTGTCTTTAAAATTATTTTGCGATGTTCCATGAAAAGGGTTTTGCATTATGCATTGTGCCAGCCTCTTGCTAATATTTTATCTAGCGTAACGGCTGTTTATTTAAAACTGTTCACTAAAATTAAATTTATTTTTTTTAACTTATGTTTTAGCTTTTTTGATGATTATATCTTGTTTGCTATTCAAAGAGACC
This sequence comes from Trichonephila clavata, assembly GCA_019973975.1. Lineage (NCBI taxonomy): Eukaryota > Metazoa > Arthropoda > Arachnida > Araneae > Nephilidae > Trichonephila > Trichonephila clavata. Next base: position 30,073 of record BMAO01001972.1, read on the forward strand.
GAAAAGAAATGTTGAAGTGAAGCAGTTAAATATTCTGGTGAATACAGAAGGAGACTTTTTAAAAGAAGTTTTCAATTTGAATTAGTAAGATATAGATAAGATGGTTTCTTTCTCCTTATTGTGTTTTCAATGAATTTTTTTTTATAAATTTTTAACGTTGAAGTGAGTTAAATGAGAAATATCATATTTTTCATTTTATTTGATAAAAATGATTTGCGCATAACATTTTTTTAATCAGAAACATTCAGTGTGCAAACTTCTAATTATTATTATTATTTTAATTTTGTCAGCAGAGATGATAAGAAGAAAACTTAGAACCTTCTCTTTCTTCCTTGTGATTATTTAAAAAAAACTAACTGTAAACTTTTTACTAAAACGCAATAAGAATTTTTTCTTCAGAAATAATTACTTAGTTCTGTGATTATTTTTTACAACAAATTACCTCAAGAACATCAATATTCTGTTACGATAATGCTTTTATCTGGATAAATTCTTTATCATAAGTACATATATTCCAGTACAATTTAAAAAGTCTTCAAAAGTTGCTTGTTTTTTCGAAAAAATATCCTGGAATAATTCAACATATATACACAAATAATTGCCTGGTTTATACATTTCATAAGTTGTCGTATATTTGAGCTTGTCGTACAGCTTGAAATTTTTTCTTAGCATATGCTAAAAAGGAGATTAAAACAATCTTTCCAGATCTTTCGATTGTTTTAAAAATATCTTGCAGTATTTTATAATCAAACTATGGCAGAAAATGCTTAAAAAATAAATGATATATTTTATTTATATAAATCACTACAATTCAAACCTATATCATTGATGTCTTTCACTCCAGACCAGTAATATGGATTTTTCTAACGCGGAAGATCCCTTCCCGTCACGAAGTCAATGCACCCTTAACATTCTAACATTTTCTCTCAATCACAACCCAAACATTTCCCAAAAGCAGATCCGTCAAAACACATTTCACGAAGAGTACATGATTCCGCGCGGAGACAAGACAGGGTTAGATGTTTTGCCAAAGAATATACCACGCGAACAAAGGCAAAAGTCACAGGTTAATGTAAAGGGAATCGATTCTTATGATTGGAATGTCTACATAACTAGATACGGGCTACGTGAACCCTCTCATCTGGTGCGTACTGCCTAGATGTCAATCTTGGACGCCAGCGGCCAAAAAAAGGAAGGAACTTGAACCATTATCTATGTAGATGGTCGAAGCAATTTTCTTTAATATCTGATAGAAATATTTCGTAAAAGAAAGGGAAAACAAAAGATGGATGGACATAATCCAGACTGCCATGAATCTTCAGCATGGAATGAGTGTATTTTGGCTAACTTTGTCCACCGAAGATGATTAGGCTTCACTGTGATGGCGGAAATATTTTTTACCCACTTTATTGATGGTAAGATACCATTTGTGAATTACTAAGCGGCGAGGTCATTTATGAATTTTTTTTTATTTATCATTATTCTTTTTCTCTGGAATGCGAAGTCAATATTCTGAGAAGATTCTCTCTCTTTCCTTGTTTTTATTTAATTTTAAAAAGTAAAGAGTACGATCTAAAGTAAAACTAAGAGTTTTAAATGTGCAGTAATGAGAATTAAACAGCATCTCTCATTGTTAAGTTCTGATTTTCAGAATAATTTATTTCGATTACATCCGCTCATTGTTTTCTCTGCTGAAGTGTTATCAAGCTAATTTGTTCATTATAATATTTAGACATTGTTATAAGTGCCGATTAGTGAAAGTGAAAAAATGTGTTATCTTTTTTTAAAAAAACTTACTAGGCTTTTATATTATATATATATGAAACATTCTTCAAAAATTAATTGAATTGTTATTTTACTGGTTATTATATAATAATTTTTAAAATAATAAGTTATTATATTTTAAATTTGAAAACCGTGTGATGTATTAAACACATAATTTCCGAAGATCTCTTAAATAATTAAGAAAAACTGAAAGTTTATTTTCTTTGAGCAGCTCATTTTCATACATAATTTGCTTGCACGAAAAAACAAACTATTTTCGAACATTTCATTTTTTTTTTCATTCGTAAAAATAACCGTCGTGTGCTTTCACAAGTTTGTGAGTGAATGCATTCCACAATTTCGGTTTAAAAAAAAATCTTTGGTAGTTTTCTTATTTACCGATAGAAGTTCATTCACTCCTACCAATTACGGTAACGATATCTCTGTAAAAATGGATTTCTCAGCAATCTGCCTTATTATTTTTTTCTTTTATCTTGTATGTACTCTTCTCTGCCTATAAATCTATCTTCTTTAAGCTTCCAAAAATAACAGAAGAAACCTTTTATTGAGTACAACATCCCCGAATTTCTTTGCTAAGTTGTACTGTAAAAAAATGAGTAGATAGATATCCATCGGAAGAAAAAAGCAACTTGCATTCAATAAAATTAAAAAGTCTCCTTCTCTACGCTTGTGCTCTCATTTCCTGTATTGAAACTAACCTTGTCCTTTTTGACCTTATTTTATTGCTTTGTTTAGCGTTTTCATTCATGGTTTCTGACTAATTCAGCAAACATACGTGTGAATCAAATACTTCATATACTAGAATGACTTCACTAAAAAACTATTACGCATTGGATGTTATAAATAGTTAAAAAGAACCCTTTTCATTGATGTAATACTGTTCTGCAAATGTGATTATAAGTTAATGTTGTAGCATTTCCTCACTCTCTACGCTCTACTTTTTTCCTCTTGGAATAATCATGGCAATATTTATAGTATAAAATGAGTAGTGAAAAGATTACCAACCGAAGCTTATATTGTGTACGAAATAAAAATGCAACACTGAATAAATTCTGTTTTATCTTTAGTTGTATCTCAATCTTAGGTATTTGTATACACTCTTGAAACAAATCAGTCGTGAAATAAACAAATAACCCTGTATCAATAACAAATAATTTCAGTCACTTTTTACGCGAAATTAAGCTCTTACTATGACATTGTGTTTCCGATACCGCCCTGAAAATACATGTAACCTCTGTGAGTAAGTGGTTTAAAAATCTCTGCTTCGAACTGATATATTATTATATTATATTTGGCTCCAGCTTTTCTCAAATAGGAACCTAGAGATCGAAAGGTCACACAGTTAAAAAATAAACTTCCTGGTATATATTTCATTGTAAAATCTATTATACTCTCCTCTTTTTGGAGACTGAAGAAACAGTTTTTTTCTGTATTGAATTCTGAAGCTCGAAAATAGTAAATGTGCTACAATCTAGTATCATGCCAATAGTTTAAAACGCCAATTTGGCGATAAATAAAAGCGGAAGCTATAATAGGATTTTACCTCTTTCACCATATCTTCAGAAAAATATCGAAAATTCCAGCACCGTCGTTATGAAACCCTTCTCTTCTTGCCCAAATGCTTTTAAAAATTTATTGTCTTTCATTATCTCTCATGATTGCGAAGTGCAACATTTTACAGCAGCACAACCCGAGAAACACAATTCCAGACAATAAAAAAACCTTTATCTCATCCCTTCTGGGATTTCATTCCAGTCCCCTTTTTTCTGGTAGCTACAGAACGCAGGAAAACACTACCGGCGGGTTTAATGGCCCCGTAAAAACGTTAGAAATCACTGTAAGCGCTTTCTCGGTACAATCGATTTAATCAAAGGAGCCATTTATTACGCTGGGCAATTAATAATTATCTCACTTCATCAAATCTGTTCACCTGTTCGTTTTTTTTAAACGTGATTCGCGCTTCACTAGTTGGCGATTTCCTCCCTTTGTACGGAATGTTGCGACCACCTGTTGATGGTTGAGAAGACTTGGCGCGGTTCGAAGAATGGAACTGTTGTGTTTTGTTTTAATTACCAATAATTAATTTGGCTACTATTGTTTGGTTTAAACTTCTGAATGACTAATTGTTCAGTGGATAAATAAATGCGTTTTAGTGGTCAAATATTTGTTGGTTAGTCATTTGAGCATTCGATTTGATGGTTGGCTTTTAGCTTTGTTTTCAAAGTATACAAGTGGAAATATTATTTAATCGTATGACTGTATTTTTATTATGAAAAAAAGTAGCATTATAGCTTATAATTTTAATACATGCAAAAAATATTATAACATGAATATATAAATTCGAATTTTACGTTTGCGCATTATAAGAGTTTTAATGATGATTCATGTTTGAAGAAGGTAATATGAATATAAATGTAACATAAATAATATGATATTACACATGCGGTATGAAAAGAAAGTGCAATGAGTACATGCTTTTTTTTCATAGAAAAGACATTTATTGAATAATTAGAAACGCTATTTGCTTTAAGTAAATGGGTTAAACTCATGTGACGTCATAGTCACATGATAACTGCAATCATGTGTTTCCAGCCAATCAGTTCTTGCGCTTTTTGCTGCCAACTTTTGCTTTTTGTAGAAATTTTCTTTTAAAATGTATGTATTTGTCAACCATAGCAATGCACATACGTAAACAAAATGCAATTGATTATCAGATTTTTTTTTTCTAGTTTTAAAAAACTTTTTATAGAATTATAATATTTGACTATCAAATTTGAAATCTGATCTAAATTTTACAAGTAAAACAACAAATACGTGTCTAATGTCAGTTTTGAATGTGACAACATTTATCAGGAATTTCATTGGCGATGAAATTTTAAAAAGGTTAAATAAAAGTACAATTTTTTTAATAATTATATATTAGTTAATAATAAAAAGCAAGTGGATACTTTTAACAAAACGACCAAATTAATTCTTCAGTCATTATTTAGCAGAAGTGTGTGGCAATGAATATTAAGTACTTGACTCATCAAAGGGAGATCAAGCTCCCTCACAAAGGTTTGGGTGTGTTATTATAGACATAATTAATTATAAAAATTTAATATATGATTCAGAATTAGGCGTATAGTTTTACAAGAAAAAAAGAAATTACAGCAGATTGAAAATGTTTGATTTTTACAACCCACAAATGCACGTTCAAGTAAATCGTCAATTACTTTATCATATGCCTGTCAAATGCAATGATAACGATACTTTTAAAAAATTTATTTTTAGCTTTTGGTTTCGGAAAAAATTTTTCACTTGGTTTAAATTAATTTTTTTCACTATAATTTTTCTCTAAAGATGTTTTTATTATCCTCGATTGCACTTAATTATTTCAGAGCAAAGAAATATTGTAGAATAATTTTTGAATACAATATAGATGTTTAATTTCTTCCAAATAAAAACTACTGTTGACTTCCTTTTCTCTCTCTCTTTCTAATATAGCTCTCTATAATATAGCGTATATTGAGTGTATACTGAAATTTCAAGTTAACAAATTCTACAGTTTTAATTCTGATCCAGAAACAATTTCAGATTGCTACAGTTATGTAATGGCTTATACTTTTACAAGCCTGTGCCATGTATCTAGTTACGTCTTAAAAGAAAATATTAAATTTTATAAATTATATATAGCACATTTCTTTGAAAAAATTCATTGATAAATGATAAAACTTTCATGTATTATGGGAACTTTCAAACTCTAACAATGATATCACATTTTTAAAGCCTAAGAAGTGACGAAGAAATTGATTCCCCCCCCCCCCGAGAAATTCCCTACAATCAATATATTCAGAGATTTTTTTAACACACATATTTATCCTCTTTACTTTTATTTTTATTCTCTAATGCAACCCCAGTTCCCGATAGCTCTTGACCATCCTGAAGGTAACTTCGCAAACAAAAAGTTCGTTGAGAGCACACACTTTTACTGAGCAATCAAATCTCAGGTAGTTTTCTTTCATCTCTTGAGTTAACTCAATTAAAAAAAAGACCATTATAATGTCAGAGGCTTTTCGAATCTAATCACACTTAACCTCATAAGAGGTCCGATAATGCCATTTAAGTTTCCATTCATGACCTTAATCGAAAACAGGGACAGATCTACTGAAAAGAGCTTCTTTTCTACCTCGAATAAAGTGAACAATTCTCTTTGTGTGCATACATTCACACTCGCTCAAATCTTTTATTTTTGAAACCAAAAAACAATTATACTTTACGTTGGCCATAACCTTAAATATATACCCGAGCAATAAGCAATTCAAACAAAGGCAAACCCTTTGGGGCACACCTGAAAGCAAGAAGGCCTTCTCTTCGATAAAAATGGCGGCGTTGGTCAAAAAAATAAATAAATAAACAAATAAAAATTCCTTTATAATAATGCAATCTCGTTTTTCTTTGCCTGGCGGAGGGAGGGACGTAATGAAGGCAATCAAAAGTGGCTACCGCGGTCAAAACAATGGAGGGGAATCTTCGATCGGGACGCGAATGACCGGTGGTGGATACAGAATCGGGATTGCAATTTGCACATGACGGAAACTTCAGAAAAGGGCAACAACTCTTCGTTGCATGACCATCCTTTGGATACGTCTCATTAGCTAAACTGTCTTTCGGTTGGAAGATGAATCAGTTGTGGGACGTTTTGTTCCTCTGTCCTTCGAGACTTCTGATGTATGCAAATGGACAGATGCAGAGTAACTGAATTACTTGTTGTTGTGTACTCGCAGCAAAATAATAAGTTGTATTTCTTTTTTATTTCACGCGATTATGTTGTGAGGTTCGCTTTTGTTTCTGTTACACCACTTTGTATTCTATTCCATGGGTTCTCTTTCTCTCTTCGAGTCGTGATCACTTTTTGAAGTTAACTTAAATAGGTAAGAATTGAAGGAAACTGCATCTTCGTGATTTCCTTCAAAAGTTCACAATCCAAGAAAATGAGAAGGAAGACTTCTGGCAAGAGGGAGAAAAGGAAACTACTGGAGATATCGATAAAATAAAGGTCACATGTAGGAAATATTGTAATGCTTTGTATCATCTCTGATACCATTGGTGTACAAAGACCACTTTTGTGAAAGAGGTTATTTAAAAAAAGTGTCGATGAAAGCACAAAGGCGTGTTTTCTAGACTAAAAATTACATTTCTTTGGTCTGTGGGTGGTGTTTAAACAACGGTGTAATGTACACCCCCTCATCGTGGGGGGGGGGCGCAAAACCTGACTGACGCCAAGTATGTATCTTTTGTAAGACCCGGATTGGGGCCTAAAACTTGACTTTGCAGGGGGCTCTAATATTCTGCGTTACGCAATTGGTTTTAAATACCTAAACCCCACTCTTATGTATGTCACTAGCACCAGTTCTGGTTCTTTCAAACATCCTTTTAGGTATTCCTCTCAAGGTCGAGAAATACCGTAGATGAAATAAAAGAACAGTAAACAATTCAACTGATTCATTGCGAGTCACCAGTACGAACTTTAGTATATACTTGATTAAAAAACTATCAAGGAAAGTCCCATATGGATACGATAAAACCATCCAAGATTTTTTGGAAAGATGGAGGTTTGTTTAAAGTATTGGTACAATATTAAAAATCGCTACCATATTGCCTTTGCATTTACTTTTTATTTATGAATGTTCATTGATTAATATTATAATTCCAAAAAAGCTTTTTAATTAATAAATCAATGTGTTCTTAGTTTTCAATATCAGAAACAAAAATAACTGTGAAACTTAACTTACATAACTTTAACAGTCATTTTTTAAACGATTGATTTGTAGAAACTTTTGTTTTCATGTCAAATCAACTATCAAATGAGGAACAAAATCAGAGATATACATGTCTCAATAAAACTTATGCATAAATTCAATGAATAAACTGCTGTTATTTTTCTATTCGAAATTATAGCCTAGAGCATTTCGTTTTTAAAAGTCTCATTACTGTGGCCGAAATGACTTCTTAATATTGTTCTTCAAATGTTTTCTGCTGTTTATTACCGTAAACTGCCGTATACGAGGTGTGTTGAAAAAATATTCCATCTTCACACTCAGAAAATACTCGTGTTCAGATATAATACTACACTTCTTTTTCCTGGTTCCCTCGGTTTTTATATCTCTAACAACGATTTTGGCACTGTCGGAAGCAGCACTGGAATATCTCTTCAGAGATAGCGCACAGCTGGTTCATCGATTTTTACATGGTGTTTACTGTAGACTGAGACCCAATCCCTTTTCTGGTGTCTTACTGGCAGTTAGGAATCGCTGTTTTATTTAAAACTTAATTCTGAAACACTGTTCAAGACTTCTGTCAGTTTATAAAAGAAAAAAATTCCAGCAGTACTTATTTATTCTTATACGTATTCACTATTTGGCGATTTTCCAGCGACTGACAGATTCTAGAAGCACACCGAGGGAGAGGGAGGAAGATCAAGCATGTGTTTTAGAATTGTTTACATACGTGCACTAAACATAAAACCTTAGCTCGGCTCATATTCCCATCTGATTATGAATTAATGTATTATGTTTTTCTTCTTGTTCTAAGAATATACAATACCAAAAAAATCATCTATTCCATGACCTGGTTTCTAGCTCTGAGGTCCTTGAATAGCAACATCATTACAGCGCCGAGCCAAAAAGACTCGTGTCATCAAGAAATTCGAATGGAAGATCCATCTTCTGAATCTGAATTCCAAACATTTTTTATTCATCGAACCCGATGGCAGACAATAACTCGTAACCTATTAAGCCATATCATTCAGGAGGAATCTCGAGTTATAAAAGCGGTAGAGCTTCAATTCCCTGGAAGTTCAATGTCTTTGTATTGTACGAGTAAGATGAATAACATTCCCCATTCCAAAGAATTGATCATAAAAGCATCATCATAATAAAAGGCGATATCGATGGCTGCTGGTGGTGGCTGTCGAGTGCGCCCCCAGGGCTCTGCTGTCCAAACAGCTGCCGCATTGCGCTCTCAGGAAGGGTCCCGAGCGTAATTGAAACAAATGCATCTGGAAGTCTAATTAAATTTCATGAATTATTTATAATTTTCGCTTTCCTGGTGTTAAAATGCGTGGGTCTTTTTTTCCCTGGCATTCTTCAAGGACATTGCTCTTCTTGGAGTGTCATTACTTTCCATGGGACCTCGAGTCGTTGATGGTGTACTTTCTTTTCGTGTAGTCATTTCACTTCGCGTGAAGTGGATAAGAAGAATAATTTAATTTTAAGTAAGGAAAAGGATGGGTTTTAAGGAATGATTTCGTTGGGTCGTTTTCTTTATGGATGTTAAGTTTTGAATGCAAAGAGTTGATTAGTTTAAATTTGGAAATGTATTCGTTATATAAAGGGTGATGGGCTATATTCTTAAAAGTGTGGTTGACGATAAATTAGATGACTGTAAAGCGAAGTTATAGTTTTAATTTGCCTCGTAATAAAACTTCATTTACTCAAAAATAATTTTTAAAAATATATGTTTTACTGTTTGATTATATTAATTGAATGAAAAAAAAGAAATTGAAAGCTTAATTATTGCTTTTAATAATTTAAGTATCATTTTTAAATTGATGGCTAGTCAAAAGATTTCACTGAACTTAATATTGCATCTCACAATTTTCCTTTTTTAAAAGGTAAAAAACATCATAGAGAATGAGTATTTATTAGAGTCACCCTATTAAGCAACACGAGGACTATTGTAGACGGACTTCGTAATTCTGAGCCATTGTCAGGTGGAGAGGACGACATCTGAGCTGGCAACCCCTCTCCAAACGACTACACCACGCCATCGAGAGGCCTTTGAGCCATGACAGATTTAACGTACATCATCCCCTCTACATGATGGATCTTCAGTAGCACTAGGGCTCAAACTGATGAAACCACGTGATTACGACCATGGCCTCGAAAACACATTAGAACAGTGCTTCTCAAACTTCCAATATTTGCGACCCAATATTTAATCATAATTTTCATCGCCCCCCCCTTCATACAATAACAATGTATTTAATTAAATAATACTATACTTCGATGCTAAAACTACGATACGACTTGAACATCTTAATAGCGTAAAGAAACGTCTCCCTCAGCCAAAGCGTTATTTCCCCATAGACGTATATATACGCTTTTCCAAAGTACGATCTTTTCTGTGCACTGCTATTCATAAAATTATTCTGAAGCCTTTGGAATGCAATAAAAAAACCTTGACAGTGTTTGCGAAGAATTTACTTATTTCAGAGGATTTATTTATTTATTCTTTTTCTTCCCTCCCCCTCCAGTACATCTTATACGCACGCCTACTTAGAAAACGGTGGCATTGGAGAGTGAATGGCGTAACTTTTAATCGGCAGTCAAGGGATTAATTATAAACTGTGCAAATTATCAAGATAAGAGTTAATTTTTGTAAATAATTTCGTATATGACAAGATCATGGGGTCACTGGTTATTATTAAACATGTTCTTAACTTTATATTGTTAAATTAATTGTAAAATACATTATGCGGTACTGAAACTTTTTTTATAAGTGCATTATATCAGTGTAAATGTCTTTTTTTTTATTAAGTCAGAATGTATTTTGTTTGTTTATTTCAGTAAATTAGTAATTTTCCTTTAGTTGTCGACTTTTCAATATGCTCGCGTGCCCCCTCGAAGTGTTATCACACCCGCTAAGGGTGGCGCTCCCACAGTTTGAGAGACGCTGCATTAGAACTGAAGATTCTTATAAATTTCCTTTATAAGTTACAATTAATTAATTAAAATTTTTATTAATAAGTTTGAGATCGTTGAATGAATTTTTTGAAAGTGTGAATTGTTTTTTCCCCTTACACAACCACACTATTGACGTAAGAGCCATATTTGGTCAAGTTGCGCCAAACGTTCGTTAATTTCCAGGGGGTAAAAACATCTCTTTTAGACTACACGAAAAGTAAGAAAAAAAGAAAGACTGAATGACAAAGAGAATATCGAAAATAGGTAAAGATTGTCAGGGCATCCTCAGAGCACGCGTTATCCGTCCTTACTAAATCCAGAAACTCTTATGGGAGGAAGGAAATATCCTTACCTCAGGATTTTAGTTTCGTACTAAAGCAGGTGAGTGTATTTATTAAGGTAACCATACAGAGTTGTTGAGTTTTAAGAGAAAATAAATGTCTGTGGAGCGGCAAGGTTGAAAAAGATTTCATTATTTATTTCCTTCGGGATGTCTGTGATGTCTTTTCATGCATTTCCGCACTTAAAACCAGAACGAATTTTATGTCCTGCTTTGGCATGTATCTAGGACTTCAGCCACCTGAGTCTTCCCCCACTCTCGTTCTCTTTTATCATAGAATCGAAAGACGCATCCACCCTGTTCTCTTTGAAAAACCCGAATTTGGGAATTTTAATGATTCTTTGAGAAAACTTGTGGAAATATGGCTTACGAAAACAAAAGCGAAACGCTAAATTCCTCAAGAAATACGAGTGCCCATTTCTCCCACGTAGGCAAAGAAAAATCGTTTTCGGATCGTAATAGGGAAATCATTTTTACGAATTAATGCAAATATTATAAAAAATATTTAATACATATCCAACTTAAGGTATTGCCAAAATCGATTAATACTTAAACATATCAAAAGCTGCTTCGAAGAAAAATGACCGGCTCACAGTTATACTAAATATTTGGGTAAAGTATTATATCGTCGACCCATTTTGTCAAATTAAAATATGTCATTAAAAGACGAAGACAGTAATAATAAGAATGGCAGAATGTGGCGATATTTTTTCAATTGGCGATGTCTTTTCGTTTGATGTAATTGGTCCACGATATAACACGTGAGTACCAATATCTGTATAATCTGAGCTTATTCAATTCCTACTATTAGCTTACTCTCTCTCTCTCTCTCTTATATATATATATATATATCTTGTTCAAATTTTCAATCGTTAATAAAATACTTTCTATTCATCCAATAAAGTTCAAATAAATTTTTTAAAACTTGTAGTGGATAACACTTGATACAGTTTATTAATACATTTTTTAAAATATTAATTCATTAATTACCCGTTAATTAATTAAATTAAATTAATTACTGGTTTTTGACGCCAACTTAGATTCGTCCTCATTATTGAAATAATATAAAATGTTAAAACAATGACAAAAGTGTTGGCGTCGAAAATCGGTTTTACAGCCAAACTATCAAAACCGCTTGTGCATTGTTACAACAATGCAGAGAAATCATGCTCTTTCTTCAGTTCTTACTATTAGTTCGCTCTCTCCCTATATATATATATATATATATATATACATATATATATATATCTTGTTCAAATTTTCAATCGTTAATAAAATACCTTCTATTCATCCATTCAAAGTAGGAATTGACTTAAGTTGTTTTTTATATTACTTGTTTAATTATATTTATAAATATAGTCTGATTTTTGTTGGTATTTTCAGCCTGTTCTATCGATTCTTCTTTTAGTGGACCAACTTTCATTTCCCGAATTTAGTGAATGAGATGATGAAATAAAGTGAAATAAATATTCTACTTTTTATAATAAAAAAAAATATTGCTCTCAGAGCAATCCAGAAGAGATATAGTTTACTGTGTGAATTTGCACTGTGAACAAAATATATTGTTACAATGGGTGTTAGAGTAGCTGATGCAAATTTTGGATAGATTTGGATTTACTATATTTCATCTATTTTGAGTTACAGCTTGAATTATATTTTATTCTTATATTCTCTTCTCTTCTATTTCTCCCTCAACTAGATGCTCGTTTTTTGTTATTCCTCTTAAACCAAGAAATTATAACACAGGTGATTTAAATAATTATTTAGTTTTCTTAAAACTGGTTATTCGATCTCAGATTTTTAATCCAAGAAACTTATCCATACTCGCTCTGGAAAATAAATTATACTATATTAGTTATTTTTAAGAGACCGACGTTCATTATATTTATATATAATTGTTTTGCCCTGCTGTGTTTCATTTAGATATCGCAATTTTTGTTCTAAAAGAAGAAGAAAATAATAGTAATTCTTTTTGTTGGAGAAAATTTATTTTGAAAATGCCAAAAGCGTTTCTTTATTTTAGCTTTTCTGATTTGCAATTTAAGTAAAATAAATTACATGACAAACGCAAACAAAAAATTAAAGAAGTTTTTAAAATGAATTTAAAAATAGCTTCTCATTTATAAAATTAAAAAACCATTCTTTTTTTTAAATGAATCTTTTTTTTATTTTGCTAAATATAGAATAATATTTGGTGTTACTTATTTGAAATTAATAAAAGTTTTTGAAAAAACCCAAGCTTAGGTATCCTTTAATTTAATCTATTTGTGCTTGAAATATCCGGTTAAAAATATTAATTTTAAATAAACTTCAGACTTTTTCAAACAAAAATTATATTCATCATTATATTTCAGGGCATCTTAGCTCGTAAGTTTCATTAGAAACCTATACCATGTATGTTCGTAATCAACTTAAATTAACAAAAAAAATTGATTTAAGATGACTGGCTGCGTTCTCGGAATCTTAATTTTGAAAAAGAGAAACAAGTAATTTAAAAAAAAAAATTAAATCAATTCCTACTTAGATCAACGAATAAAAAATTTATTTTAATTACTTTTTATTAAATAGTTACAATAAATATAAATATGTATATACATAGGACAGAATCACACAACATTAAGTGACAATTAATTTTTATTAATTATCATTAAAGTATCGTATTGTGTCATCCAAAACAATCATGTATATAAAATTTCAGTTTAACCGAAGGCTTTGAAACGTGAGGGAAAAAAATATTTTAAAGTTTTGACACAAATCGCTAAGAAAATGAAGCCAACGTGGCTGTATCTGTAATTCTTTAAATAATTCATTTCATTTGATTAATTTTAATTAATTATAATTAAATTATCATATTGTTACCCAAAGCAATGGTGTATAGAATTTTTCAGCTTAAATGAGCGCTTTAAAATGTGAGGAAAAACCTATTCAAGTTTTGACACATCGCCAAAATGTTCGCTAAGTCTCCAAAAAAGATGCCAACGTGGCTGTATTTGTAATTCTTTGAATAATTAGTTTTAATCAATTAATATTTATTAATTATAATTAAATTACTGTATTGTCATCCAAAATAAGCGTGTATATAAAATTTCAGCTCAATTGAATGTTTTAAAATGCATTTTATTAACGATTGAAAATTTGAAAAAGATAAATACAGAGAGAGAGTGAGCTAATAGTAGGAATTGAAAAATGAGTAAATTTTGGATATTAAGAGTCAGTTGAATTAAAATACCCAAACAAGACTGTTTTAAGAAAATTAATACAAGAAAAAAGTTTTAAATACAATTTTTGACAAAGAATGATGAAGGATTGACATATTTTCAAAACATTCTCCTTTCGTAAAAAAGGCTCCTGTAAAAATAATATTTTGCTTATATATAGCTAGAACTTCTTTACAGAGCCTGAACTAAATTCTTTAAAATATTCAAATTATTTTCAGAGTTATGATCAGTTGAAAGAATAACCCATGTTTTTGGCTAAAATTTTCCTACTCTGATATAAGAAAATATGAATAAATCAACTTCTAAATTACATAATTTAAAAATCCTATAGGTCAGGCTTTTTAAAGAAGTATTAGCTACATAGGAAAACTATTATTATTATAGAAGTATTTTTAATAAATAGAGAATGTTTTGAAAATATGTCATTTTTTTCTTCATTTTTAGCCAAAATATTGCCTTTAAATAATTCTTTCTTTTAATAATGTTCGTAAAAACAATTTTATATGTATATTCTGTTTCAACTGACAATAAATATAAAAAAATCCATTTATACGCTTTTTCAAAACCACGGTTTCAAACGAATCAGTCATCATAAATACATTGTATTAATAAATAAAAGCTATTAAAATTTGAGTGACCAATCAAAAAGTATAACGAAAGTATATTTCTTGTTTCGTGCAACGTAAGCTTAAGCAAAATTTAGGTTAATTTAAAAAAAAAAAACGAATTTTTTTTCATCGCAAACAATTTATGATGCTATTTTGAAATGTTGTTAATCTATTCTTCGAAAACCACACGAACGAAGTGAAGTGAAAAGAAAACAGAAAATACACATTTAAAGTATTCTAAAAACACTGAAGAGTATAAATATATTTTTATAGAATTGGTAATTGAGAACTCCAAGGTTTTCCAGAAGAAAGAAAGGGGAAAAAAATTCTATTTTCCAGTCACTAAAAATTCATTGTCATGTCCTGTGATGATGCGGAAGCCTAACTTCAAATCGAAACTGGCAGCAAACGTTCTTTGTTCTTGCCAGCAAACTCGAATTACCGACTCCGAAAGATACGACCCTTGAGGTACAATAAAATCTGCCAAAATTATATTCATTTCGTTGCGGACGGGTTGCCATTGTGGGAGAATATTCTGCTCATGCAACAAGACGGTAACGGATTTCCTTTCTGCCTACAACGGAACGAACTCTTGGCTTTTTGAGAAAAGAGAGATTGAAAGACTAATAATATGAAAAAGAAGGAAAGGAAAAATAACCAATGACGCCTTTTCAAATAAGACAGTTATTTTCACTGTCTTCCGCCCACGGTTTATATTGAATAAACTGGTTTTTTGCAGCCCCATTTTAACTCTATACTTTAGAATTTTTTTCGTTGTTTATTTCTTGATTTTGTTGCTGCGAAAATGGCAACGCCGAATATTGCCACCGGATTTGGGTAAAAGGTAGAAAAAAAAATAATTTACTTTTTCATTCAGGGAATGAGATGAAAAAATTATTTTTTTAAAAAAAATAAATATTTATTTTGTGATATATTTGTTTGATAAAAAAAAGTGGGTTTTGGAAATGAATTTTTGAAAATTGTAGTTTTTAACTCGACTTGATTTAGTCGGGGGTTTTGTGGAATATTAAGCAAAACGTGGGAAAATTGTATGTACATGCAATTTAGAATAATTTTCAGTAATGTATTTTCAGTGTAAATAAGAATAACAAACTGCCAACACTTTGTCGGCAATATATATAGAAATAGGCATTTCTTTTATCTTCTTCCTAAAAAAATATTTTCTCTCCTTAGGAACGATCAGACATTCAGGGGCCACCCACTGAGGTAATAACTTATCCGAAATTTAATTTCAGAAAATAATAATTTTACGAAAATAAATTACAATCGTTAAAATTCTAAGAAAATTGTATCGTTAATTTTATTTGATTATTTCAAATATTACGGATGACATTAAGGGGAGTTCAACAACACACATTATAACTCATCTCCAAATTAATTCCTTTCTCACACCCAAGTAATCGACTTCATTCTGGTGCATGAAAAATATCAGACCTCATAAAATAATTGAATATCTTGTAAAACACAGTACTCTCTTTGAGTACAAATAAAAATATTTTTCGAGTTATCATTTCAATAAATTTATAAATGTCCTTTGTATAGAGATATTTTTTAGATACTATTCATAAAGTTAAGTGACATTTACACCAAATAATATATATTTTATACTAAGCCTTTCCAATATAAGTATATGTTAAGAATAATTTATATTTGTAGGGGAAATCAAACGTTTAGCTTATAAATCTTGAAAATCAATTTGATAAACATATTGCATATGTATAGTGCTTTATATATTGTCAGTTCACGGCATACGAAGCGCTATCTGTGTAATTAAAAGAGTAGAGTGTGTTGTTGTGTCTGTAGTAATGTATGTATAAACTGTGTCTGCGCAATCCCAATTGCGCTGCCTGAACTGCGCATGCCCTGCAACTCCAATGTAAATGTACAGAAGTTATGAGTAATTAATAAACGCTAGTCCACAAGAAAACTGTGTAATAATTGTGTCATGAACAATATGTGTTAGAGATTCTTGAGTCCACTTAAGTGTTAGAGCTATCGAATTAAACATATATAATCAATTTGATTATACATAAAGCATATACTAATACTGAAAATTAGTTTCTACTCAGAGTTGTATGATAAAGTAAACTAGACCAAAGTAAATTGTTTTCATCATTGTATTTCATTTAATTTTTCAGAAATCTGAAAAATATATATTTAAATATGTTTTTTGTACATGTTGATGTGTATGTGTGTTTTGTGTATGTAAAGATTATAATTCAGTTATTTCAAAGAATAACTAGGTATTCAATGAAATAACTAACCAAGTCGGTTAAACTGTGTATTAGGTTAATAATTTCACACTTTATCCAGTAATTTTATGAAATAAATAGTTATTTTATTAATTAATTAATGATAGACTTAAAATGAAAAATAAACAACTTGACACACAAGAAAAATTCGTTGTTTTATAAATCACATTTAGAGAAAACTTTTTTCAGAGAAAAGCATTTCATATACCGGATTTATTAACTGATAAATGAGAAAGAACAGAATATATAACATAATATTTTTTGCTAGACTAGTTAAGCAGTATAAAGAAATAATAAAATATAGTGCATTAATGGTAAAATTTAAATTTTTACAACTTATAATTACGTAAATTATTAGGCTACTTAATCCTGCTGGTAGAAACACTACAACAGTTTAAAAAATTTTACAATTTTTTTTTTCCAAAAAGCACACATTTTCTCTCTTTCTTTCAACGATTATATATTTTAATCTATATAATTATATTCTTACGAATTTGAAGTTGACACTTCCTCTTGAATATATTGCATTAAATGTAACACAAATACAGATTTTTCCGAAAATTTGTTCAATATTAACTGTAACTATATTATTTCTTAATCACAACTCTTTGAAAATTGAATTCGAGGAACTATATTTCTCTCTTTAAAAAATTCATATTCTTAAATGTTTGAGCTACAAAGGAAGAAAAATAAAAAGAGCTGGCGAAAATTATAACTCTCAAAAACGTGTTTATATAACTTTCCCTTTCAGATGATTACTTCTCCTTTTCAAATTGAAGGTTTTTGACGATCTTCAATTACATTGTAACTGACACATTTTCAACAAACTGCAATTTAATAGCCAAGTCTGTAAAATGAAAAAGAAAACAAAAACCGCTCAAGGCGGCAAAACTGCCTTTTATTTAATGCATACAACTTTCTCCTTCTAAACAATTTAAGCTCTCTCGTTATCTCACCATCATGGACACTTATTCCGAAAATAAAGCAATTTCTCAATCGAAACCCGCAATCCTAAATTCGTAGTTTGTTAGATAAACACAACCCCGTTGCGCTTTTAGGGAATTAAGTGTCACAAAATGGCGCCGAGTCGAAAATTAGTGTCTTTGCAGAACCATCTGTGGGAATAACGATCAAGAGACGGATTCGAAAAAGGGCGTTGTCGTTCATTTCGCAGAACACTCAGCATTTTCGTCGGAAGGGACTGTGCCGCAACGTGGGCGAAGCAAAAGATCCAGGCCCTCAGGGTGGATTGTTGACATGACTTGGAACAGAGGTGGATGTGGATTTTAACTGCACCTAACGGGTGGTCTAGCGAGACACCCCAATCTGGTTAGCGAGATAGTGAACCCGCATAAATTGTGTGCCTCTTCAAGGTTGGCTTGGGGTTCAAAGAGATCTGGACGGATTAAATGTGTCTGCTCGTTGAGATAAGAGATGTCTTCTACGGCTTGGAGGGCTTTGAATTTTGCAATCCCTTTTAAGGCTGGGAAGGGTTGGGGAAAGGAACCAGAAAGTACAAATGGTTCTTTGTAAGAGGATTACCGGGAGACGTTCCATTCTCAAGTGAAGGGGACACCGTAAGGGAAAAAGAATTTTTTAAGGCAGCATAGTAATTCTGATTTTATCGAAAGGGTGATAAACATGTACGAATATCCGTGTTTTAAGGTTTCTTTAGGACGAGTATGGCAAAAAGCGAGATGAAAAAATTAAATAGTGATTGTGTACATGAAAATAGCAAGAACATCAATATGTGATTCAAGCGTCTAATACTCTAAACGTCAAATTAACACGACTGTGTTTCAATTTTAAATAATTAACCAAAAAAATTGTCTTTTTCACAATATTTTAAATAAATTTCTTTCCCCATTGTCTATAATTTTAAGTTTATGCCTTACGTAGGGATAGGATCATTCCCCAAAGGCGAAAATGCAGCCCTTATAATAGAATTTTATTTGAAAAGTCCCTAAAATGGATTTATAAAGAATTATATCAAACTGATTATTTTGTCTTTTGAATAAGAAAATTATAATTTATGAAATGATATTACGAACAAAATTTTAAAAGCACTTTTGCGCGTGTATGTGGGCTTTTTTGATTTCTTGTTACAACAATAACAATTAAGAATGAAATATATTAGATGGAAATTGTAGGGGGAAAAAAATCGAGAATTTTCAAGAATCGAAATATGAGAAAGTTAGAATACTCCCATATCCAGGAACGTTTTAAGACTTGTACCAACTTGGCCTCGGCTTTGGTTGGGGGTTACGTCTCGTTCTCGACTCGGCCTCAATAAGGTTATGATCCGAATTATTTTAATCACCACATGTTATTCTGGGTCAAATTCTCTGAAAAACTGGGGATTTTAAACTGGCAATAGTGTGACTGCATAGTTATGACATGTCCGTCGTCCTATCTGGGATTGAGTCTACACCGTAAGCCATCATTACTCTTTAATATTAACGTCGCACTATTCAGCTACTCGAGGGCTTTTGGTAATGTGTAACGCGAAAATATTAGTTTATCATACTGGTTCTTGGAACATACAGGAATTGTGATAACTGTTTAGATAAAGAGCTAACACCTGCTCATATTTTTGACTGTCCAGCTATTCTTGCTGCTCTACAAGAAATAGGGGTACTTTTATTGTCAATAAACCTCTATGTGGACAATATTGCACAGATTGCCAAAACAGTCACATGGGCCCATGGTACTGGCTGATTTGGTCCAGTCATGAATACGACATCATCACCATCACTGGGTCTTAAAATTTACTAATACTTGTGACATATTATATTCTAACATATAAAGTTGGATTATGTATCGCAATATAAAATATAAAATAAAGTATGGAACATATTTTATACCACACACAGAAAAAGTGGATTTATTCTAATTGAAAAGAATAGTATAATAAAATATGCTGCTTTTTTCATAGGATAAGTCAAAATCTAACAGTAAGTTAAAGCATTTTTCAATAAAAAAAAATACCTATACCTTCACGTGACACGAATATTCTTAAATATACAACAGTCTAGAACGAGGAATTCATTTGCATAATTATTTATCCTATAAATTATGTATGTGTGCTCTAGACTATCCTTCTTTTCTAAAACTTTTGTGTTATACAACCAGCCTTCTTCAACAAAAGAAGAAGAAAAATTGGTTCGAAAAATAACGTAATTTCACGCGTTTCGTCTGTTCAATTTCCCCATAAAAGAATCCCTGAGATCTCCTGAACCGGTGACCTAGCAAAACCTGTAGTAATTCCCATGCATAAAGTAACTGCGGTGAGGAAGGGAAAAGAAAACAGTTTGGAGAGATGCTAATGACGAAGGAGAAGGGTGACCGAAAAACAGGAAATCGTTTTTCTCGCGAAGCCCTCCCTTGTAATTCCCGTGACTGCTTACCATAAAGGAGATACAGACTGGTGCTTGTGACCTCTCGCATGATTTCATTTTTTCTTGTAAATCCCCCCTCTTCTTTCCCCCAAATCCTTTTATTCTATTTTTGGCTGTTTTTATCGAATGGGAGGAGTTCTCTATTGACCATCTCCAATTTTTTTTTTTAGTTTTTTTTTCTCGTTGCTCAATGAAGATTCTCAGGTTTTCATACATGGGTGAAACAAGCTTTTTTTCATGTTTGAAGCACGTGTTGCGAAATGAAGAGGGAGAGGAGGAGTAAATATTCATTCACATTCCTGTTCATCAAACGGAAAATCTTATTGATAGTATTTCTTTCAAAAAAATTTGTTTGAAGGTGCTTCTTTGTCATCAGACTGATCCTCAAGGATATATTTTTTCTTTGCTTATCGGCAGTGAAAGTTAGAGGTGGTACTTTTTTTTATTTCAAAAATTATTGGTTTGATATGAAATTAAAGCTTAGGGTTTCGTGCTTTGTTATTTTCCAGATGGATTATTAAATAGGCGTATCAACCCATGAAAATGATACATACTCCCAACAAAATTTTTACAGGTGGTATATGACCTTGATTTTTCATAACAGCTAATTTTACATTTTAATATGATATTGGAGTAAATTATACGCCACTTGAGAGACAGATTGGTTGATGGCGAAATCATTTTAACAACCATATGACAACCATAAACGATTTCTACATGCTTCTTTTTAACGGTGGCGTGCACAAGGGTGGGGGATTCAAACCTTTCTAATGGACCAACAGATTTTTAGTTTTTAGCATAAAGATTACATCTTGGCGCTTTCGTCTGCTTTTTTTTAAATAATATAACCCTTTCCCTTAAAAACAGTCTGTGAATGTCACTGCTCTTTCATCAATAAGAACCTATGAGCAAAATATCATAAGATTTATTTTAATTTATTGAAAAATTTATTTGTTAATTTTAATTGATTAACTAATTTCACTACGAAACTACGTGTTACTAATGCATTAAAACAAAACTAGACGAATAGATGAGTTACACATAAAGATACCTTATTAGTAGTCAATAAAAGCATACGTTTGCTTAAAGGTATCCGACTACCCTAAAATTGGGAATTTTGTCAAAATTTGACAAATTTTGTTTATGACTCTATTTTATAGACCATCTTATTAGCTTTATAAAAATACCAAGTTTATTATTTTCCGTTCGCTAAAACAAAAACTACAAGTGTTTTAGTAAAAGCAGATGTCATTAATTTAAGCAAGATGTTAAACTTTAAAACGCGTTTAACTCGAAATGTGATTTTTTGAAAATGCTCAAACGGAAGCAGCGATTGCTAAAAAAGTTTTTAAAATAATTAACCGAAATTTTTTTGTACGTTCTGTATAATAGTGGAAGTATTTTACCCATTAAGATTTTATCAATCACTGTTTTATTACAAAATTTACAGTCCCTTATGTAAATATATTCATTGTTTTTTTTTTAAAGCAAATTTCATATAATAACCAAGATAAAGTGCTCTAGTTTTTGTAAAAATTAAAATATCCTGAAGATCATTTCAAAAATGAATAACATAGCAACACACCAGAATTGAAAAAATTAAAATTTGTTCAGAATTTGGTACAGAATGGGCCGCGTTTATAAAATGTTTTGTAAATTTTTACCCACTTTTCCCATTTGAGTAATAATAATTTCTTTTTCTCTTCTTAATTGTAGCATATTTTTCTTAAAATGTACTAAACAAATCTTAAAACCACAACAACAAAAAAATTCCCTATATCTGCATTTAAAAAAAAATGGCGCAAGTTGTCGGATATCTTAAAACAGCAATATTATTGCTATCATTAGGAATGTCATGATCATAGTCTTTGTGTTTTTCATTGATGAAGTACTTTCTGTAATCTTTTGAACAAAATTAGGATTAGCCTCCTGTGATGCTGATGTTCAGTGGATTTAAGAACAAATTTAGTAATTAATATAATTGTATGTACTGGTTCGAGCACCAGTTTAATACACCATATTCGGGTATCGTTTTTAATTTTCTTATACTTTCACGCATTTTAATCACCGTGTTTGGTATCGTGATCTCGATATCTTGATATTCGCAAAGCGGACAAAATTTCATGTTGGAGCTGTAAAATTTGGAGAATGAAAATTGTATTAAATTCCTCGTTTCCCATACCGCAGTTACGAAAATAAAAGTAAAACAAAATTTTCTTCTTTGAATTTAGGCAATCGTGTTGAATCAAAATAATTTTTTTTTTTTCAAAAAAATCCGTGCTTACGCTTTATATTTTATTTTCCTATAATTTATTCAAATATGTTTCCTTACATGCAAATGGTTTTGTTTTTTAAAAAAAATTGGAGAATGCAAATCAACATAGTAAATAAGCGAAGAAAATTTCGGCTTTATTATAAAAAAAAAAATTAGAATTGAAAGACTTGATAAAGATGAAATTCAAACTCAAGTACATTGTAAAGTTCTACGTTTTGAACTTTTTGATGAAAATCACGATAATCTTCAGCGCTTTTATTCATACAACACACAAAAAAAAAATAGGAAAAATAATTTGCTTCTTATGCAATAGACGATTTTATCTATAAAAAGACACAAGTCGTTCTTAGAATTACAAAGGAATCTTTATGGATTTGTAAAACTGTACGGAAAAAACCCACTTCTACAGGTGAAAGAACAGTAAAATACTGTCAACTTCTGCTACCGTAGTTGAATTGTTTCTATTTAAAACTTATTTTTATAGCTTATTTCATGAACATTATTTCGAAATAAGTGCTCTGCATAATGCGTACGATATACTGTCATTTGAAATAATAAAATTTCCGCATAAAAACCCGCATTTCTTACATGTCCGCGAAAAGTATACAAATCACAAAACGAAATTAATAGCATCAATGAAAATTCCATTAACTGGATTTCTTAAATTGGAATAATATTTTCCCATCTACTTCCTATTATTTTTCCATTAATGATACTAAAAAAACATATTTAGATTAAATAGAGTCTATTTCAGTGAATTTTTCTCAATATTATTTGTATCCAGTTCTATAACCATTAATCTTCGGTCTAAATTAGAAGATGGAATAATTTAATTTTGAAAGAGTGAAAAATTGTATTGTTATTTATTTTCAGTATTTTTTCACAACTATTTCATTTTAGATCATTTCATCCATAGTAATATGCTAATATGTTTTAAATTTATGCATAAAAATGGTTTATATATTAATAAGTATGCAAGAAAATATGGTTAGTAATTAGTAAGTTGATATATATAAGTAAAGTTAGTAAATATACCTATTTTCCCAACTAATATCTTGACAACTAATATCTGGATTTTCAAGTCACAAGTGCAAAAGACGACCTATAAATATCCTGAGCAGCAAGAAAGCTATTGCAGATGATGTGAGATTGACTAAAGCTAGTGGTCATACGCTATCTTTGCAAAATACAAATAGAAGTTAACATTTGTACTCTATAAACACACGAGAACGATACGTTTGTACAGCTTGAGATATCCCACTATGTATTGATCCCTGTTCTCTGAAATTTAATGGAAAGTAATATGCATAAGTCCTTGAATTTTTAATACAAAATATATCTAATGTATAATTTCTTAAGCATAATTTAGTGTTTACAAATTATATCTTATAAATGTTATGCAATCCAACATAAAAAGAAACGTAACTTTTGAATAGCGCTTTCAGTGGGGGTAGGAAACATGCTTAGCATACAAAAAGTTATCTTAAGAATCGGATTAATTTTAAGTGATAAGCTAAATGAAATTATCTTTATAAATTAATCTAAATCACTAAAGTATTTTAACAGGACATTACTACAAAAAAAACTTTTAAACACTGTCGTAGCCCTGTATCAAAATTCCTTGGGGGGCCTTTTTAAGAAAAAAATTTAAATGATCGCATTAGTAAAACTTATTTGAAAGTTTAAAAATATTACACATGTCCTGTAACATTGATACGGCTGATACAACAATAGCGTAACGCCCCCGTTTATTAAGGATTAACTCAGAATAAATTTTAACGTAATTTTATCTAAATTTAAGGACACAATTCCTTAAATCTTTATCTAAAAATACCCTAATCTTATTTTAGATTATTTAACCTTAAGCCTTTTGGTTAGACTTAAACCATAACAAAGCATATTTAATGAGGAGTTTTTAGAACCACCCTTCTATATTTAAAAGTCTTTTGATATTTTTTTATTTAAAAACTACAGTCAAGCCTGTCAAGCTATATTAGTTTGATTGATTCTCAGAAAATCAGCTTAACTTATTACCAGAATCCATTAAATCACCCCAACCTCATTTAAAAAAAAAATATCGTCACCATCAGACTGCAAACTTTCCAATGACACGCTTCATCAAAAGAAGAAAAAAACCTCACTTTCGCTCTCGTCGCTGGACATTTAAGAGGTTAGTTGGGAAATGGTGCGGACCAATGCAATGGAAGCTGCCGCACGGTCCATTAACATTGCGAAGCGCCATTTTCTCGGAAAACTATCCATTGACACCTGTTCCGCCTTTCTGTTTACTTCATTGAGAAGCAAGCGGAAACAGGAGGCTAAAAAAAAACTCTTCTTTTCCTCGTGAAAAGGTGTGGAACGTCTATTCATCGATAATGGAACCACACTCGTAATTATTATCGTCATGATGTACCCTCGTTTTGGATGGGTGTAGTTTAATTGCGTTATTCAATGGAATTATGTCACAGTGACACCTTCTTAGTTGATTATACATACTGAGACGGCAAGAGTGTTTCAAAAAGTGGCAGGTGGATTAACCCATTGTGATTGAGTTTGTCAAATTGTTGCCACCAGTTGGGCAAGTAAGGGGTAATTTGGTTAATAGGGAAACAAGTTGTCTAGTTTTTAAGTAATGAAGCAAGATTTAATGACTTGTAATTAAAAAAGTTAATAATTAGATATGAATACACAGTGATGTCTGGTCTTAAATATCGATCTTGATACTGAATTTTTTTAAAGTCTTTTTTAGGCTTGTAAATGCAGCTTTATTCTCGAGATACGAATTGGATTACAACGTGTAACATAACCTTATATGAGAAGCAATACCATAAAATTTGTTCAAAGGTTCATATATTATTTTTATGAATGTTCATGCATTATTATTAATATCATTCAGTGGCGTAATGGAGAATATTAGGATCCCCCCTGCAAAGTCAGGTTTTGGGCCCCAATCCCTAATGCGTACTAAACGTCAGTCAGGCTTCGCCCCCCTCCCCGAGATGCGGAGTTGTACGTTATGCCACTGATAAAATTGTACTGTTTTAAATAAAGGAGACAGAAGCCAAAAGGAAGGAGAACATTAGTTAATAAAGTATGTGCAGTAAAATATCTTGTAGTTGAGAAAAATTGGAAGAGTTGATTAGTCAGTGGTATCTAAAATCTATTTGCTGTTTCTTGAACCTAAAGGCTGGTGTCTTTACTGATAATGTCAATTTTTTTCAGAAAGATATATGAACTCTGTCACCATTATATAGGTTTATCAAATTTTTTTTCGCCGGGCAAAAGGAAATGAAGAGCTAATTACAATTTTAATTGTATATTCGAATTACAATGGCAATCCATTTGATGGAAAAAAGAATTTTCTTAAGGCTAATTAATAAAGTTGTATGAATAATAATGAACGCATAAACAAACACATATAGAAATTTTGAAAAAAATAATATGACTAGGAATAAATTGATTGATTTTCTATGGGACTGGGCATTCCTTTTCACAAAAAGTCGAATGAAAAATAGTGACAGGAGTAAAAAGTCTTCAAATAACTGACCGAAACAGGGCTCTTAGCTAAATAACTTTAGACGACTGAGTTGAAGTCATGTCTGTGAATCTGCGATAAGCATTTCAAATCATATTCTTCCAAACGCTTCAAGAACGTCAACAATCGGCTGGCGAAGTGGATTCCATAGAGTTCCCAGAGAGTGCTCGAACATTGGTAGCATGTATCACCTTTGTACTACAAGTTGAATATATCTCAACTCAAAATCTTCCTTACAGTCTAATTAAATTGTTTATAAATCACAAGTAGCAGTACAGACGATTGAGGTGAATGCGTCAAATAACCTTGTTATCTAAATTAAAGATTGTAAGAATTCCGAAAGGTACTCCTTCCAACAAGGCTTGTATATCATTAAGAAGATTACCTAGATAAACTTCTAAATTTTGTTCAAAAAGTCCCTCAACCATAAAAATACTTTCCTTCCTGGGAGGGGATGTATGGCTTGTAATTATAGCTTGCAATCTTTAGTTGCGGTTTTTCTTCCGCAACTCGATGCGAACAATGACATGATTAACAAAGGGCTAATAACGGACCAGAAGAAAATTCTTTTTAGCAGCTCTGTTGTTTGAGGCACATGTCTGTGGACTTGTTGATTGGCAGTTCAAACCCTTTGGTACGAAAGCATAAAATGGGAACCAACTTCCGAGATATCAACCGAGAACAACCACTTTAACTGAAAATTGAAGATTTAAGTGGTGTTTTATTGTATCTATAATAAGAGGATTAACTATGAATCTATCGAATTCCCAGTTTAGCGAGGTCTCTGGTCGCATGTTTCATGGCCGGTCGTGCGTTTGGAGATTCTGATTCCCGGAAGTGTTTTAAATTTATAGCTTCATATATATTTCCAAGCATCTGTAGCGCAAATTTTCTGCAGATGCATTTTGATAGTGCAATAACAAGATCAAAATTGATTTTACAATAAGAAACTTAAAGTCATGTTTTGGTATGTCAAATGTAGTGAACTTTTTAAATTTACATTAATTTTTACCTATCAACACTTTTTAGGTGATATATTTTACTCTTACTATTCTATTCGGCAATCTGTTTAAATCTCAGTTCTTTACGTGTATAAAAAATGCTTTCTCTTAATCGTGTTATAAAAAGAGTATTGACTTCAACAATTACTATTCGTCCCTTACGTCTTAAAGAAGCCTTTCAAAGAAATTTAGGATTCCCAATTAATTTTGTCCTCTAACACCTCTCGATGAATAAGTCACAAAAAGATAAATCCTTCTTGGTAAAAATACCTTTCTTTATTAAAAAAAAGTATTCTTCGAATTCGTTTAAACAGAAGTTGATATTCCATTGTACACAGGTATCTCAAGGTTCTGGCATCTTCACTGGAAAAAATATTAAAACTTTTAATAACAATGCTTACAGCCACTAAGTACATAGATCACAAAAAGGAAAAACCTTCTCATTCAATGTCTTGTCTCCTTTTAAGATACATATATGATAATGTTCTGAGGGTTTGCTTGTATTCAATAACCAGACGACTTTCGAATATCCTATTCGAACCTTTCATTGTTGCCAAGTTCCAAGGTCGAGGTTGTGTTTTATGTGGGTGGAGTTGAAAAGTTTTGTAATTTTCTCGGATGAATGAAAGTCGTGGTCACGTGACGAAACACCTGTGTATGGTCACATGCAGATTCTTGATCATTTTTTTCTCAGAGAGTACATCCTTGAACCGTCTCTACAACCGGTTACAGAGACGAATCCATGCCGGCAAAGAGTGCAACACTGTTCGAAATTAGTTTATAATTCATTTCAGTTCGCGTACAGGAAAATTACTTTTTAACGAAGCTACTTCGTCGCGTACTATTGATTTTCTTTAATGAAAGGTCTTCCATAATTCTTTTTGAAATTATCTGGGTGCCTCTTTTTTTAGCGAATTTCTCACGGTTTCACATTTTTTTCCCTTGGAAAGTTGGCAACAGTGTGGAGTATTCATTGTAAACGATATAATATTTTGAACACAAAGGATTGGTCTTGTCGTGCCACATAATTTTCTTTTAAAGTATATGAAGATTACATCAATGCTAAAACTAATTATACTATATAATTGGCAAGTTACTAATTATAAATTATTCAATATTTTATTTTATGGTCAAAGAACTCTTTTGCCATTTTCTTCTATGTATAGATTGAATATTTACTATCGTTTCATAATTTTTTTGACATTTGTTTTGATTTTGTCTTCAACAAACTAATTGATATTATGTAATATACAATATGTTCTAACTATTTTGAAAAACTGATCACTATATACGTATATATAACAGCATAGAATTATTTTCGTACTGAAAATTAATCTTATATTTTAAAAAGTTTTTGCTTATACGAATAATTGAATGAAGCATTTTTCGGAGATTATATTCTAAAGCAAGCCTGTAGAATTTGAGGTTTCAACATAAAACTCACAGAACTTCAAAATTCAGGATATTAAATTACAGTTAAATATATAAATGTGATCCCTATAAGCATAGATAATGCTTTAGAAAAACTATTCATGCTCTTTTATAAATCAAACACATTCATAAAGAAAAAGCTAGTTGATTCAAATTAACTTTTTTAATAGCTATGCAAGATTTATTGATGACAGTTTCATAGCTTTGAATTACTCTCAAACGTCAAAGATGCCACAGAATATAGTTGTCTTCCTCTCCTGATGTCCATTTGAGAACTAATTCTATTAAATGTCTGACATATCTCCAGTGGCGTATATAGACTACTTTTGGAGGGGAGAGGTATATTTTACGAAATACCATAGACGTAAGAGACTAAGCAGGGACGTTTTAAGGCATGGGCCAACTGGGCCTTAGGACCCAGGGCCTCGACCTGGGTTGGAAGCCTTATCTCGTTCTCGACTCTGCCTCTATAAATATCAGGATCCGATTAATTTTAATCTTCAAATATTACTTCCGGACATATTCTCCAAAATTTCGTACTATATCCCGACTAACAACAATGCCAGGCAGACAGCTTTATTATGCCATATCTGTCGTCCGTGATAGGCTTATTACTATACACCATACTTTAGTCGAAAGACGTCAGGTGGTCGAGTCAGTGTGTGCTTAGATTCTTGAGATTTTGAGCCACGCACACTTATTTGTTGTGTGTTACCATTTGTACGAGTATTTGACAGCGTATGCTATATACCAGGGGTGGGCAGTCTTTTCTAGGGCACAGGCTACTTCTAATTTTTTCAAGATGTTGCAGTCCACCCAGTATCAATGGCACACAAAGGGGGGGGGGAGGAGGGTCTCGGGTCTGGACCCTCCTCCATAGCCCATGATTTTTTTTCGGTCGATTATCATCCCATGTGTATAGTACATAACATTTAATTAAATATTTGTCATTGATAATTCTTTTATTAATTAATGCTAATTATTTATTCAATAAATTATTTCTTGCTGTTCTTTGTTCCCGACATCTTCAAAATGAAAAAAAAAAATCGTTTGGCAGTGTTTTGGGGTAGGATATGAGAATGGTACACATTTGACCCTGGACCACCGCACCCAGCGCACCCTTTGAAAAATTTACGACTGCCCCCACTGCCCAGGGTCGTAGGTGTGGTGAGTTAAGGATAAAGTCAACAATATTTATTATAACAATAATAAATACCTAATATATGTACTTACCTACGTAAATAAAATGAAAAACTCACTTTTTTGAAACCGTGTTTAAAGCAAAACGCAAAATACAAACATGATAATAATAGACACAAATATAATAATACCTAATGATGAATTTATCATCAAACAATTCAAAATACATTAAAAAATAAAACATTTCTATCTAAAGTTAGTTCTCGTAGTTATAGTCTGTAGAAGACTTAGTTTGCGTATTGTCAGCCAATCAAGATTAGCCGTATACAATTACTAACGGCTAATCTTCAGGCGGTCACTCCAAATTGTTTTGGCGGTCCACTGGTCGATCGCAATCGACGTAATGTGCCCACCCCGGCTGTATACTGTATGCTTAAAAGGGTTCAGAGGTGAGGTCACCTCTTGCATAGAAGCCCAGTGTTTCAAGAAATCTGAAGACGTCACTGTGCCTAAGCGTAATCTTTATGCTGTGTGTTCGTTGATGGAGGGCAGATGACCTACAAACTCCACCCTTGTCCACTCAACTGCATCCCCCAGGAGACAGAATGATTGTATCAAAATTCAAACCAGCAAATGAACTTAAATGTTGCCGATCATAAAGCTGGAGCCTTTTACCATCAGGTTGCCAGTGGGCACAGCAGAGGAAAAAAATTTCGAATTACCGTAAAATCCGGCGTATATCGCTCGCCGACGTATAACGCGTACCAATATTTCAAGCTGCAGGTATAGTCACCACCTAATTAGGTACAGTATAATTAGGTTATATTCACCGTATAACCCGCACCACTTTTTTTTACGAAGAAGCCTAAAATATACGTTCGCAATATTCTTATGTTTTAAAGTTATTCGAGATTTTATTCCAAGATTTAGAAAGAAAAAAAGTATTGTACTTTGAGATTTTCCACCCTTTGAGTTCATAAGAAATGCGATCTGTTTTAAACAGTATTTCGATTTATGAACAAGCCGAATTTTTTTTTCTATGCTTACCTTTTTTTTCTTTTTCAAAGTTCTTATTTTTATATCCAGCGTATAACGCGCACTTGTAAATTTCGATCTTATTTTTTGTGTTAAAAGTGGATTATATACGGTATGTAAATTAATATTTTACCCTACGAAATTTATTCTTTCAAAAATCAACGGCTTTATTATTGGTTTCTGTCAGTATAAGTATTTATTTAAAACATTTTTTTTTTTAATTCAGGAAAGGCGTATCGTAAATAGATGTATTACATACAATTTTGTATGTATTTATATTTCATGTACCTTTAAAAGCAAATTTTTCTTTAACTGTGAACAATCATTTTTTAATATATATATATTAAATTATATTATTATAACC
Source organism: Trichonephila clavata (assembly GCA_019973975.1). Lineage (NCBI taxonomy): Eukaryota > Metazoa > Arthropoda > Arachnida > Araneae > Nephilidae > Trichonephila > Trichonephila clavata. The sequence goes on from BMAO01001972.1 coordinate 61,202, forward strand.
ATTATTTTTTTCCTTTTAAAAATAATATTCTTTTCTAATAAAAAAAGAAAACTCACGACTATGGAGGTCTATTATTTTAAATAATTTTTTTTGTTGAATGATAAAGATCGTTCATCAGTTCGCAAAAATTTACGAAATCATTAACGCGGCACCTTTTTTAGTATATTTTTCTTCAAAGTGGTTTTCTCCTCAAGCCATCATTCCAACTTTCAGAAACTAATAAGAAAATGAAAAGTCCCGCAAATATCATCTCACTTATTACTTTCATTCTTTTCGAAAATTTAGCTTACAATTATGCAAATGTAAGATGAACGGATACATTTAGTAGATGGCAAACAAAAAAAAGTCCATTTGCATTGTAAATAATCTTTGCATCCTCTCAACTTTTTCTTTGTTCGTGGCTATAAATGGGCTTGATTCGTTGGGAAGAAATATCATCTGAATATCAGTGTGAACCGAAATTGGTCTTCAAAGTGATACCGACTGCAATTTCTGACTCTGATTTGAATTTGTTGATAAAGCAAAAAAAAAAAAAAAAAAAAAAAAAATAAGCACTTTCTATATTTGATTGCCAAATTCATGCTTTGCATTAACATGCAATTTTTCGACTGGAAATTGCATAATGCCAAGGTGAACGCTTCACTTTGTTTTTGTTAGTCTTTAATTTGAGAAGATAAGAATAATTTACTGATAAGGCAGACTTCTCAAAAAGTGGCCTCTCATGAGGTAATGAAATTAAGTGGGAAATCAAATAATCAATGTAATGGAGTATAATTTCTATGGAGTAATCTTGTAGACAGGCAAATGGGAGCTTAGATTAATGATTGTTGAGTTAAAAAATAAGTACGGTGTATCTTTTTTCTAAGCTTTAATGGAGCATTTTTATTTAGCTATATTCAATCATCTTCACATACTTGGAATTTTTAATATAAAATTTTAATTTTTTGAAAAATTTGGTAATCATTCGTAATATTTTTTTGGAACTACTTGTTTTTACCATGATTTTGAAATCACGCCAAATAGATCCTTGGCGGCCATTCATGTTATGCCAAACTTGGCGAAATGTTAGAGGTGGAAAATTTCATAGCGTACCGATATTAAATTGATACCATATTTTTTTCATTCTTTGAGTTACTTCTCATAAAATTCATGAGTACGAACACGGAATTGAGTAAAATAATGAAAGCTTTTTCACCAAGCCTTCTGGTGTTAAACCTTCCAAAAGAAAATCTAAACTAATTTTCAATAACAATTGTTCGGAAGTCAAACTACTTTCTTTCCATACTTATAAGGGTAGATGTAGTTTTAATTAAAACTTATACACACTAACTACGCTGCAAGTAATTTCATTTAAAGAAGCAAAGAATCTCTTTTTATAATCACCGAAGCTTTATTCCAACATCTCTTTTCCAAAACAATCGAACTAACAACAATTATATTCACTGTTGCCACTCATAAAAAATAAATAATTGTGCAATATTATAACTCTCTAACGTTGCCATTCTAAAAATAAATCTGCCGTTGAGAAGGCTGGACGGATCTCATAACCCCTAGTCCCCCTCTAATCTCCGATCAGTAAAGTTTGAACGGCTTTAAAAATAAATAATTTAATTATATAATGCATTTTCTACAACTTCCACTTTAATAGATGTTTCTTTTACGAATCACTACAACCATTAAATTATATAATAAAATTTCTGTAGTGTTTATATGTAGACAAAATAAGTATAAATAAACTTTGGACATGCCCAAAGGAAACTGGTGGTGGTCTACAGAGGCTCCTGATGTACAAATATAAATAAACCAGGGAATTGTTAGATAATATATTTTCAAGGATTCAACAACAAAAAAAGCTCTATTATTTCCATTAATTTTTCCCCACCGATTACAACACATTTGTGGAAATAGCAATACTTAGGAGAGTACGACAATTTGCTAGTCAACTAACATAGGCAAATATAGGACTCACGAATAAAATTGTCGACCAATTTCATTACATAAAAAGTCATCGCCAAATGCTGCGATATGCAGACAATACTCGTTCTCGCTCATGTTCTAACACTATACTAATAGCGATGGCAGCATTTGGCGATTTTTTTAATTGGCGACATCTTTTGATTTTGCGAAATTGGTCGGCTGTATTATACGTAAATACCGAAAATGTACTGTATTGTTTTGTCAGTTAAATACAACAATGCTCAATTTTGTACACCCTGTTTGCAATATAATTTTAATTAATGGTTATTATTTCAATAACCACAAATTTAATACATTTATATTAAAACTACTAAATAAGGGCAAAAATTAGATTACTCGTACAATTTAATTTACACTTTAATGAAAAATGAAAGGTTGCTCACACACACAAATTTTCCATTTCATTTGGTGGGAAAACGCAAACATCGAAAATGACTACAAATTCAGTTTCTGAATTAAGTCCTAATAGAGCATAAATTCCACCCCAGATTTTTTTTTTCCTGCAGGGCAAAAATTTACAGTTCGGTCCATAAGGAAAAAAAATTGCCAAATCACATGCAAAAAACACAAATCATCTGATAACTGATCCCAAACAACTATCCCGCCAACAATATATCGCCGAAAGGCTTGGAGATATCTTTCCAGCGTACTTTTAAGAAACACCAGACCTGAATGTCAATGTCCACGCATATCTCAGAACGTTTCTACTCTGACTTTTTAGAGCACTTTCATACAGCCAGTGGCACTTCCGTAGAATTCTAATAGCGGTGATTCAGTGACAGAAGAATTTTAAAATGACTCGGACTCGTCGTTTGTGTAGTGTTAGTACATCTTTCTACTCTGCTTTCGTAAGCACAGCGTGTCCGACCTTGACTTTCAAACTGCGTGTGATAACAAACTCACCGCGAGGAATCACATCTGAGGTTACTTAAAAGTGGATGGACAACAGTAAAAAAATGATTGTACGCTAGCCATTTACAAAATGCGATGAACCCTCACGAAGAGAGATAGAGTTTGACCTCTTATCTTTTTTTATAAATGTTGATATAGCTTTTAGTAAGCAAGAACACGCTGATTAAAAAGTTTTACAAAAATAATAACCGCTAGTAACAATTTCTATGTCTTACGTGACATTTCTTTCAATGCACCATACGTTGTATGTGTGCGTAAGAAATATTAAATTTTGGGTCTAATATGACGTCATGACAGGTTGGATGGCTTGGTCTTATTGGTATAATGTCCATATTTCGCCAAAATACGCCAAATATCTTATCTTAAGGTATCTGACTACCCTAAAATTGTGAATGTTGCCAAAAATTGACAAATTTTATTAAATGATTTTATTTTATCGGCCATCTTTTTGCTTCACAAAAATACCAATTTTATTATTTTCCGTTCACTAGAACAAAAACTGTAAGTGTTGTAGAAAAAGCAGATGCCATTACTTTAAGCAAGATGTCATACTTTAAAACGCGTTTTTCTCGAAATGTGTGTGTGTGTTTTTTTTAAATGCTCAAACGGGGCCAGTGATTGCTAAATAAGTTTTGAAAATAATTAACTGAATTTTTTTGTGTATGTTCTGTATAATAGTAGAAGTGTTTTAACCTTCAGATTTATCAATCACTATTTTATTACAAAACTTGCAGTTCCTTATGTGAATATAACGACTGTTTTTTTAAGCAATTTCATATAGCAACTGAGATAAAGTGCTCTAGTTTTTGTAAAAATTAAAATATTTCTTATGTTGAAGGTCATTTTAAACGTGAATAACATAGCACCACATCAAAATTGAAAATCTCTTCATAAACTTTTGGTACAGGATGGGCCACGTTTGTTATTTTTGTCAATTTTTACTCCCTTTTCCCCATTTTAGTAATAATAATTTCTTTTTCTATTCTTAAATTTATCATATTTTTCTTAAAATGTACTAAACAAATGTAAAAACAACAAAATAATTCCCGTATCTCCATTTTTTTGAAAAGAAAGTTGTCGTAAGTAGTCGGATACCTTAAAGCAATTTTATCATTTAAACTGTCATTTTTGCTATTTTGTTACTGGAAGGGGCTTTTTTCTATTTCTCAAACAAATGGGCCTTTTTACACCTCTTTCTGTGTTTGAACCAGAAATTAATGTATTTTATATTTTAGATGAACGAAAATGATTTATTATATAGATATACTTTTTTAATTCTGAGAGTATTCTCACAAACTTCGCCAAGTTATTTGGGTACTCTTGAGAATACGGATACCATAATTTTGAAATCTCATCATTGGCCGTAGTTTCATTTTGGGGGCGGGGGGATTACTGTAAATTTAAAGTCTACACATTGGAGCAATTCAGACAAATTTGTAAATTTCAGTCAAGGTCGTATTGAAAGAAGAAAATCTGATTTTAAATTGCATTTATTGCGCTTTCACACCATCACACAAGATTTTTTAGACAATTATAGATTTGTATGACAGAATCCTTCGTTATATCAAGTAATAATCTTTGGTTAGTTTTGGTTTTTCATCCACTGGTCACGATTCTGTTAATAGACTGTATATAATTTAATTCTTTATATAGATAATTATAAATATTAAAAGAATCGAGAATGGCATGCTTTAAAGATTGCAATTAGAAGTTCTTTCATTCTCCAAAATACGTTATAAGCTATAAAAAAATGTGTGAGGTTTATCTATTCTAAAATTTTTTTTTTTAATACCGTCATTGTTCAGACTGCAAAAAGAAGTTTGTCTCATCTGTCTGCGGTTTGAAATTCAAGTTAAAATGCAGCACCTAGCAGACTTTTCATCTGTTAACTCAATAACATGTATATTTTGGAGAAATAAAATAAAGTATAGATGCTAGATAATATATGTAATAAAATATTTGATCTGCACAGCTGTTAGCGGGCATCTAAAACTACAGTTCATTCTGCGGTTTAGAGACAATTGAAATCTACACTCAAAACTTTTTTTTTCAATTCCTACTATTAGCTCACTCTCTCTATATATTCATATATTTATCTTGTTCAAATTTTCAATCGTTAATAAAATACTTTCTATTCATTCAATCATGTTCAAATAATTTTTTTAAACTTGTACTGGATGACACTTGACGTTAATACAGTTTTTTCAAATACTAATTAAGTTAATTAATTACCGGTTTTCGACGCCAACTTAAATTCGTCTTCATTGTTGTAACAATGTAATTGTTAAAACAATGACAAAAGTTGGCATCGAAAACCGGTTTTTCAGCCAAACTAGCCAAACCGTTGTTACAACAATGCAAACAAATTATGCTCTTTTTTCAATTCTACTATTAGTTCACTCTCTCCCTATTATATATATATGAAGACATGGCCGTTGGAAGGGATTTCTTATTTAGATCATGATTTAAAATGTTTTATTTGGATAGGATTGATGAGGCAGTCCTTTGATTATTTTGTAAACTTGTTTCATTCCACATCTTAAAATACATAAGCATACATATATTAAAACACAAAACGCGACACAACACATAACAAAGAAAACGAATACGCAATAAGCTACAGCAGGCTACATGTTGAAGGCAGACAAATAGAAGAAAAGGCAGGATCTCCAGAAATCTCGGTATTTATAGTAAGTGGGAAATCATATGATCTATATAGGGGGGTGGATAGATGTAATTAATTCAAACGGTTGCCGTTGGGTGGCTAGCTAGTTTATTGTTAAAACGTGGGTCCTGAAAGGATGGACCAAAGATAATTAAGAGCTATAAAAGATTAAATTAATGGGGATTATTACATATATCTTGTTTACATTTTCAATCGTTAATAAAATACTTTCTATTCATCCATTCAAAGTAGAAATTGACTTAAAGGTTTTTTTATATTACTTGTTTAAACAATGTTTTCTGTAATAAGTCCTTTCTTTATACATACATAGATTAAAAACCGGAAAGTTAATTATAAACATAAAATTAATCTAAAAAAATTAAATACGCTTTCCCCTTAACACAGCAATTAACTTTTCAGAATAATATAAGTATATCCCAAAATTGTAAGAATATTCAAGAATTAAATTTAATACAAAGAGATAATTTCAGGAAAAATTTCTTTTATCAAAGTCTCCAGCTTTAATAATGAGAGTTAAAAGTAATTCTATTGTAGTTTCATTTCCCTTTTTTGTAAATAATGTAAGACATTTAATTATTAGTCGTAAGTTAGTAAAAAAACACAATGAGTTATTTTTTCCACTGATTCAAAAAGATGACCTTTAAGGGGTCCATGGACCTCTTACTACGAGACCCCATCTTTCTAGAAACAAATTTGAGTTCTTCAATAGGATTGTGCATTTTTAAAAATAAAATTCTGGGAACAAATTATGATATTATAAAATGATTTAAAATTTTTCTTCTGTTCTTATCTTAATCTATATTCATCATCCTAATTATAGCATTTCAAATATATTTTAAAGCAGCAGTCAAATGATTAACAGTAAAAATGGCGTGAAAGTTTTCAAATGTGGAAAGAACTATTTTAACACTTCTGCTCAACTGAATTTAATGAATTTTTTGCCTGTATAAATGTATAAGCATGGGTCATCATTTTCATAAGCGAACTGCGTTTTTGTTGCCACTATTCACTACTTAATATAAACAGTAGTTGAATTCATGGATCTTTTTTCTTAGCCCTAATATTGAACGAAAAAAAGAACTATTTTTGTCAAGTTAAAATATTTATTTCATCTTTTCAAAGGTTTGTCTAGTAAAAGTTGCATGTGTTTACTTCCAGGTATCCAAGGGTTGTCGGAAGAAAATTGTACTAACGGCAAATTTTATTCACCGTAAAAATGAGAAATCTCTCTGGAATTATTCTTCCAAATTTATTCGATCAATAAATCTGTCATTCTAAATATCAAAACGCATGCCTTAATGCAACATTAATTACGAAAGAACTTGCTTGTTTCTTTTTTATCCTTTCTTATTTTTCTATATTTAAAACTTCTTTTAAATGAATAAATTATAATTAAATGTTTGAATATTTTATTATTTCCAAACACGAAATAGTCTCTTGACCGGGACATGAATTAAATGAAATTTTCGAATCAACGCATGGAATCAATCAAGATTTTTTTCAACTTCAACAAAATCAAATAATTTCCGTATTTTCCATTTGAATGGCAGAAACAGAAACAGAACGCGTGATGTAATCATTGTCACACTTGACCGATTCAGGGAATATTTAGAAGTATTAGTAAATACCATCATTGATATTCATTTAGAACGCTTTGGTGACGAGATAAATTGGTCTTTTTTTCATTCTAAAAAAGAAAATCGAAGCCAAATTATTTGGAAATGGCGTGTAAGGAAGCAGCTAAGCGATACGGTTCTCACGGTAAAGTTCAGTCACAAAGAACGGATTCTTTTCTGATGGAAAAAAAAAAAGAAAAAAGAATTCTAAAGTAAACTTGCGTTCCGTTACGAGTTCTTTTTCTTGATATCGCAAACAGTCACGTAGTGTAGTCTGTCAGCCTTTTGTCTTGTTTTTTTTTAAAAGCATAAATCTTTAAATTTGTTTGAACTCAAACAATAAGATTTCCACCGGTTGTTGTGTTTTTTTGTCGCAAAATTTATTGTTCATGCAAAATGGTTTGTCTTTTTACTTTCGTTTTTAGACGCGCGTTTTGAAAAATACAACTGATATTTACTTATGGTGTACAGTGCGTAGTGCGTGATCAAGCATTGTTTAAATGTCGTATGAGCGAAATGTGTTTAGATTTCTAATCGCATTAGCTTAATGAGTGCTCAATTAAAAATAATATTTCAGAATAATTTTGCTTTCGTATGTGTCGAAAAGAAGGTTTAATACATTTAATTTTTACCAAACGACATTGAATCAAACAATTTTAAGTTTGCTTTATTTATATTGTTTAAAAATATATTTCTACCCAGACGATAATGTTTTGCAAATATATAACCAAGTAGAATGGCAACACTGTAGTTAATTTAAAGAAAGAAATTCTTTAAAATTAAACAGAAAAACTTTCGATAAAGATCGTTTGACAACTAATTTTGTTTCTGAAAATAAACATCCTGATTTATTTATTATTTATATATGAACATGTTTTATGAATGTATGCTATTTAAAATTAGCTGAAGTAACTGTTCTTTGCCGGATTTAAATTTTTAAAAGTAAAGTTCAAAAGTCTAAAAGTTTTTAAAAAATAAAGAACATTTTAATGAGCGCAAAACGGGTGCAAGATAACATATCCAAAAGCTTAAAATATTTTTTAATGAGAGTAATTTCTTAATACTTGAAAATTTTTTTTAACGGATTGCAATGTGACCTCGTAAAGAAAAAAATAATTTAGTAGATATGTACATTTGATTAAAATAAAAGAAATACAAGTACCAAAAACTTAAATAGAAATTAATGAAAAAATAATATGATTACTGGAATTACTTTAAAGTTATAACACAAACAGAAGGCGTCCAAAATAGTCTTTGCTTGAAAAATAATGTTACATTGTATTTCGATCTGAATTAAAAATGTATAAATTTTCATCTCTCTCTCTCTCTATATATATATATATATATAAATGGATGTTTGTAAAAATGAAATCGCTTTACTCCAACACGTTTCAACCCACCACTATGAAAAAATTGGCATGGATGTGTATTTTTTTGTAGAGAAGGTTTTTGTGCTACCCTCTTTGTTGCAGCTCGCCACCAGGTGGCGCTACAGTATATCAACTTCTGCACCGTTCAATCAATTCCTAAGTTACCAACATAGTCGCCAAAAAGGACGCCAACTTGGCTCTATCACCAACATTTCACTATGTTTCCGTTGAGAATCGCCATTATAATGTAAGGAACGGCATTGCTTGCGAATATTATAAGTTTAACATAAAATAAATTAACAGAAAGTAATATTAACGTATTACACATCCAGATATAAATTATTTACACTATTTTAAGCGTTCATTACACAAAATTTGTAACAGTGCGTTACTTTTGCTGAGCAGAGATTAGATTAGGAAGGTGTTTTCAAAAATCGACCCACAAGAGAATTACAGGGCGTTTTAAATAAAAAAAAAACTTTTATCAGCTATTAGACCTTCAGACTTTAAATTTAATAAATATGGTTTTTTTGTTCAGCTAAGATATGCAAAAAGCTTTTTTGTTTTGTTTAATTTGCAATTCAAGTAAAATTAATTCATCAAAAACTTATTTATCGTTTAATCTGTATTTTTTTAATTTTTCAATTCGCCCGTGCGAAGAACGGGTATAGCAGCTAGTCAACTTAAAATAGATAAAATAATCTTAGTTTTCTTAAAATTGCTATCAAAAACAGTACAAAGGCAGAAATGAAAACACAAACCATGTGTTACTTGTTGCCAAATCTAAAATTTGACTGTTGAAAAAATATTTTTTCTCATGCTGATTCACTCAAAAAAGAATTATATCCCTTCTATAGAGAACAAGCAAATTGATAAATGCAACGATAACTAAATACTACAATAATAATAATTAAACGATATTTTTACAAAAAATGATATGTCGCAATCAAAAACAGACGCTACATAATATTGCCAGAGCAATAAAGAATTGTTTTCAAATTGAATTTTTAAAAAATCGTTATCGAGAGAGAGTTTTGACAAAATTTCTTCCAGATTCATCAACCAACAGCTTCAATGTACCAAATTCTCGCACATCTAATCTTTCCACTTTAGTATCTTACTGCACGTACACACACATACTCTTCCTGTTATCAGTATAGATGTGAAAGTGCTTGTCAGTTGTCATATGATAAATGCAATCACGTGATCTCCATTGAATTCAAAACAGACATTAGACTCGTAATTATTGTACTTGTAACGTTTAGAGAAAATTTCTAAATTTTGATAATTGTGCTAAGATTGCTCAAATATTAAAATACTTCAAAAAGCTTTTGAAAGTTTAAAAAAAAATCAGAAGAAAGTTTCTGAAGAAAGCAAAACTTGGCAAAAACGAAGTGCATGAACTGATTGGCTGGAAAACGCGATTGCACTTATCACGTGACTATGACGTCACGTGAATTCATCCCATTGTTTTGAGTAAGCTGAAATGTTAAGCCTAGTTGGTTGTTTCGAATTTTCTGAGCAGCAAAAAATCACTCAGGTCTTATACGAAACAAGACACAAGCATTTGGGCTAAATAATTTTTAACAAATATGAATATATTTGTGGTTCAGAAAACTGCTAAAATAAACCAATAACTACACAAATTCATGATTCACATTACAAATATTTTAAACTTTTATAATACTTTAAACTATTCTATACTTCAATCGTTCAACACACACATTCCCTTCTGATTCCAAACCGAAATACCAACTTTAATTTTAACTGGTGCTAATTCTAGTAAACATTCGTCTTAGATTTTAAAAACCACCATTTGAATAATTGCCAATGATTTAGATTAATTAATAACGTTGTAAGTTTTTCCCCCACAAGTGCGAGATATGCAAAGGATTGATTGAGATGCTGTGAAAAACAGTTCTTTTCCAGTTCTTTCTGCAGCATACTAATACGTAATATTATCAATCATCTTGATTACAATGGATTGTGTAAGAAGAGAAGCTTCTGCATTATAGATGTGTTTTCTTATATAGTTCGTCGATATCAAATTATTCAATCTCACAGCAAATCCTCTTTAAATCCAAAGTGATAAGTAAGACAAGATAAGTAGTATAATTTTTTTGGCCAGAAGAGATTAAGGTAATGATTGTTCAATAAATTTGACAACTCAATTACTTTTCTCGGTAAGGGATCAGAGATATAAATCAATCAATCGACATCGAACAATGAAATTCGTTGTAAGTCGATACAAATGGGGGGTACTTATTGAACAATAATCCTGTAAAGGATAGACAGATTTTACTTTCCTGTGTGTGCGTGTGTTAATGTCTTAAAGATAAGAAAGTATTCCTCCAAGTAAAAATACATTGAGTGTGTTGCTAGCTTTTATTTTATGTATGTTTTTATGAGATGACGACAATTCAAACAAGGTAAAAAGTTTCTGGTGAGTGTATAAAGATTGAAAAAAATGATTACCAATGCATTTAACTGACAGTCGGAGCTCAATTCATTATCTACAGGACTGGAGCAATATATGCGACTTCGTGGGCATACAAATTATAACCCATCTTAGAAATCTAGTCAAGGGAAGGGAAGTCCACTTTCAGTGGATTCCCTCCCATGTTAACATCCAAGGGAACGATGCTGCAGACATCTTGGCTAAAAGAGGTTGTTCTGAGCCTCTCAACCGGGACTACACACTACATATAAAGAAACTTTCTCTATAAAGAAAAAAGCATTCAGACAAGACTGGCTCACCCATCCTTGGTTCAGCAGGAAGACCCCGGGTGAAGCGTTAGAATTTGGAGGTGACAGAAATGATCAAACGGCCATCTCAAGACTCATAAGTGGACATTTAAAAAACATGACATTTGTCTCGGGACGCAAAGTCTTTTCATTGTGCAAAAAATGCAATCTGAAGCCGGCATCCCCCGATCACATCCTGGATTGCTTGGGGTTCGCTCTGGTGGATGTTCTCTACTGGTGCTTGACTTCGCTAGAGTTCACGGTATCATGGATCTGATCTAGCTGCCGCTAGATCTCTGAGGGATTAGAAACAACAACAACAAATGCATTTAAAATTTCCTCCACCTAGGGACGTTTCAAGACATGTGCAAACTGGGCCAGGATCAGGGGCTTCGGCTTGGTACGGGGGTGGAGGTAGGGCTTGCCTTTTCTCGACTCGGTCTCATGATTCAAATTATTTCAATCACAAATGTTATTACCGGACATATTCTCCAAAAACTGAGAATTTCGAACAATAGGTGCCAATTGGCCATCCTTGAGTAGGCTTACCATCATACACCAGCATTCTTCCTTTAGTCGAATGACGTCCCTTGGTTTTGTGTCTAGGTATGATATTGTGAGTCACACACATCCGTTTGTTACAGGTTATGGTTTGAACTAGTATGTGACAATGTATGCTGTCTACTGTCTACTGAAAAGGATCACGAGTGAGGCCTATTCTTGCTTAGAAGCCCAGAGCCTCAAGAAGTCTTAAAATGTCACCGAGTATGATAAATAAATGCATGCTATAATCACAATATGATGTCTAAGTGTCGTAATGGAAGCGCTGAGTCATCCCTTAGTGTGAGAGGGTCGGAAGGAAGATTAGCCATAGTCGATACAAACAGGCCATTTCAGATGGGATTCGAATCCACTACCTTTGGATTATAAGTCCAACGCGTTACCCATTGCTTTTCAGGGACAGAACGAACGGTTTTCCTTTTTATAAATGCCATTGGACTATTCTTTTTGTTTGTTACTATTTATTAATTTTTTAATTTAATTAAGGAATTAATATTTGAAAAAACTGCATTGACATCAAGTGTCATACACTACAAGTTTAAAAAAATGTATTTGAACTTGAATGGATGAATAGAAAGTATTTTATTAACGACTGAAAATCGTAACAATATATATATATTTACATTTACATATACATATATATATACATATAGGGAGAGAGCGAACTGTGGTAGGAATTGAAGAATGCAGCTTGAAAGTATGGATGCGCGTTATACACCGGTACGTGTTTATACGCCGGATTTTACGGTACTTCGCATTCTTTTTAACATATTTTTTAATTTGTTGTGGCAGAAAAAAAATGCTTTAATAAAAAAAGTCGTTTGCTATGATGACAATACTGTTCTATAAAAAAGTTGTGGTAAAGCTGGTGAAACTAATTCTCTGGATTCTGTAACAGCCCGGTAGGTTAGAAAAATGTGTTGATCGTAAATGAATATAATAAAATCATTTTGTTAAAACAAAAAAGATCATTAATTTGTACTCATCGTTCAATGTACTTCATTCCAGGATAACTGAAAATAATCATTTAGCCTACATGTTTCATTAAACTAGTATTAATTTTAATCGAACATTTAGTGCAACAGTATGTAATCCCTCTTTTGAAATTCTAAAAACATCAATCTTAAATGCATGTACTCATACTGCGGCCATCTTATTCGATTATTTCTCTTTTCTACAAGTGAAAAGAGTGCAACTTTTGTCACCGGTCAATGGAAAGGAATCGTGCTCGGGTTCTGCGTGATTTTCCCTCTACTAAATTGTTTTGTCAGGTGAACCGCTTACTACGACACGCTTTTTGGTTGCTATGGTACAGTATCAAAGTTCATTACCTTATGTAGCCAATTAGTAGACGAAATTCAAGAGTTCTTTTTTTAAAAGTGATTTTTTTCCCGCTGTAATTTGGGGTTAACTGAAAATTCGAGAGTTTTACTCTTGTGACACTATAAACTAACGATTTGTAAATGTCAATCATTGCTTCTGAATTACATCTTGTCTCTTTCTGATTTTTAATAGGGGGAAAAAAAGAGTTTTATAAATTAAATGTATAGCTAATAAAATGTTTTCCTGTGAGCATTAGTTATAAGTTTGATGTTATCTGCATACATTTTTGTCGATTAAGATGTTATTCATTGGCGTAGCTATCTGTGAGGGGGCCCTGTTTCAAAATTCCTTCGGGGGCCCTTTTTAGATATGGGAGCCCTGTTAAAGGGGCTGTAGTTACACATGCTGGGGCCCCTGTAGCTTGGGAGCTCCGTATCATTAATACGGTGGTAGCTACGCCCCTGATGTTATTATTGGTTCTCTTAGTATGTTTAAAAAAACTCTATAAAAATAAAAAGAAATTAAAATATTTTTTAAACTATTGAAGAAATTTTTTGAAATTTTCTTTTTTTACAATACAAAATCAAATAGTGTTGTAAAATTTGGAATTGGTTTTTTAGTAATAATGTTATTTAAGTTCTCCTTAGGGAAATTGAGACAAGTACCTGAAAAAACTGATTACACATGTTGAATCAACCAGAAAATGCAGCCATTTACTTCAGCAAAAAAAAGTAAAAGAAATTTTTAGAAAAAGATGCAAAAAACGCCATGTAAACTGATAAGAATCAGGCTGTTTTCTTAACTTTTAATCTTTTCCATCCCCCCTCCAACTTCCATGATGCATCGATCGGTTATACTTTGACCTCTAAAACAAATTCAAAATTGTTTGCAGTCCAGGAACTAAGTGGATGAACCACGAAATTGAGAAATTTAAACAGGGTTTGTTCTATCTCACCGCTTTTTCTTGCTCTTGTGCAACATATATACATTCTAACTAAAAAATACTAAGAAAAAATTAAATTTGTGGTTGTAAAAAAAGTAAGGAAATCATTCTAGAGCTACAGAGAGGCCACAAGTCCTCTGAAGATTGGATGATCTGACCTTGTTGCTTAACTGGAAAGGTGTGGCAACTGAGTGCACTTTATAACTACAACCGAAACACACACCTCTTTTTCTTTCATTTTTTCCCTTTCCCCTACAGAATATTTAATAATGAAACTCTACACTAGAGGTTATAGAATTTTAAAAAATGAAAGGTATCGTTTGTGTGTTGCGCAGTTAGCTCGTGGCCAGTGTTTGGCAATCCAGAATCCGTCTTAATTAGAAATAAATATGTTGATTATGCAAACCAGGTCACACCAAATAAGCAATACAAGATTTGAAAATATTTTTAAGGGGACATTGTACGATTCAACAAACAAAAATCGGTCAAAAAAATTAAATAATATTTTTTTAGTCTAAGTTATTTTTATGTATTTTTTTTTATAATCTCACAAAATTTGAAAGCTTTTCAAGTTAAAAAAAAAATTCAGAGCTACGATAACTTTTACGTTCGTTTTTATTGACATCCCAACGGTAAATAAAAACTTTAAACTAATTTATCTCAGAGAAAGAAAAAAATATTTATTTTATCTTCATTTAAAAGTCTAAGGTTTCTTTTCTATTGTGCCAAACGCTTTGATATTTTTTCTAACTATTGGTATTAGTATATGAAACAACAGTTGGCATGCAGTTTAAAAAAAACAATACTTATTTTTTAAAAATTTAATTTATACTTCAACTTAGAATTCATACATTGTTTTAAAAAATTTTCAATAAGCATCAAAAAATACTCTTAAGAAAGAGTATTATTGGGTAGGGTAGTCCAAAGTAAAAAGTTTTGAGAACAACCAAATCAATACTATTTTGGCCCATAACTAGACAATTACGCTGATTTAGTATGAGGTAAAAACATGGGCGTAACTACTGCCGATATCAGCAATATCCATGATACGGGACCTTAACATGTGTAGCTACAGTCCCATTTTAACAGGGTTCTAATATCTAAAGGAGGACCTCGAAGGAATTTTGATACAGGGCTCACTCAGAACTATGTATGTATGTGTGTGCCTGTGGGTAAAAATATCTATAATAAGCAAAACATACTAAAATATTTAAGGTAAAAATTTTCATAATTTCTGTTTGAAAAAATATATCCTATTTTCCTTATTTCCTATCGTTATCAATAAATTATATTCATTTTACTATTGTAAGAAATTTACAGATAAAAAATTTTATATGATATCAAGACAATTTAGAAGAAAAATACACCTTAAAGCTATAAAATTTGAGTAGAGGTAATCTATTTATGTGTGTGCGTGCGTTTCATTTCACGACTTGAGAGAGGGCTTTCTATTCATATTCATTTTCGTAGTTTAAACTTAAATATCATGGGCAAATGATCTCCATAATATTGTATTAAATTCCAATGAGCGAAAAAAGTTCAATAGATTTACAATGACCTTGAATAAGTCAAATTATGTAGCTTTAAGCTGTTGTCAATTAAAAATTCCAATATCATTTTTCAAAAATTGTAGATCAGAACTGTTTTTAGGGGGAAATCGAACCTTCGACATTGATACGACACTTCCTGAGACACTGTTCAATGTTAAAGACCTTTCACATTAGAATTCACATCAAGGCGTTCTTTGAAAAAAGTTACAGTTGAAGTTAAATTATTCAACAAAGAAACCTTGTCCCTAATTTTCAAGAATGATGGCTCGTGCAATGACAATTACATACACTTTAATCTAAAATGACATCTACAAAAGCTAGCCGTTTCCTTTCTTCTGTTTATTGTAGACGTCCGTTCGCGGTATCCTTTTTTATTCCACAGAACAATAGTTGCAAAATTTGCAACCACTTTCTTTATTATTTTTATTTTAAATGAAGGAGTTGAGTTGATGGTCTGCGTCTATCTCTTCACATCTTCCATCATTAATCAAAAATGCGTTATTTAGTCGATATGTGTGAATGTTAATCAAATGCTGGGTAAAAAAAAAATGGCGAACGTTCAACTCTCCCGATTCGTTTGCTATTCTGATGACACTTGTCGAAGACAGATAATTTAGTAGCTTTTTTCCCCCAACTTAGGACGCCTCATTAGGCCCCTTAAACTTTGTTTTATTTAATTAGATTTTGTTTTAAAACATCCTGTTTAAATTGAAGTAAATGACTTCGAATGTCGCGGTTCTATTTTTCCGATTTAATTTCGGTGGACAACATTCCAAATGAGTCATGACTACTTTTCTTTATTTTTTTATGAAATTAGATGTTTTTTTTAATAGTTAATATGTATAATATTATATTTTCTCTATGAATTTCAAAATTATTGTAAATGAAATTAATTTTGTATTATCCCAATGGAATAGCGCATTGAAATGAGTGAATGCGACTTTATTAAAGTCGCATTCGTAATTCTGAACCTCGGTCACGTGAAGAGGACACCTGAGGTGGCAATCCTCTCTCTAACTGCCACACCATGTCAAGGGGAGAACTTTAAGCTGTAACAGATTTAATGTGCATCACCCCCCTTTCTCCAGTGTCACTTAGACTTGAACGGCCACAAGTTCGTGACCATAACCACTAGACTATCACGGACATGAAACATATGGGAAGGGAGCTCTATTTCTTTTTTGAAAATATAACATACTAGCTGGTAAAATTTTGAGTATTTTTTGAAAAATCGTAAAAAAAAGGTTTTTGCTATTTTATTTTTTAAATGACTGTTTCTAAAAGAGAAAAAGTATGAACTTTTTTTAGTGTAGTATATCAATTCATTAACGCGAAAAGAAATTCGTACGGAACGATTTAGAAATCATTATCATAAAAACGCATCGATTTTGACTCATTTTAAAAGAAAGTCGTAAAAAATACAAATATTGTTATTTTGTAAAAAAAAATTATACCGTATCGTAGGGAAATAAATGATTTTTCCGTTTCTGTAATTATTTTTGTCTGAGTTTGATAGAAATAATTAGATTGTTATTTTAAAAACGTGGGAAAAGTCGGAACTTTACTCCGTTGAAAAGTAAATGACGCTCTGGGGAATAAACAACACACATGGATAAAACAATTACGCGTTTTAAGGTTTTTAATTAATATCTTTTTGACTAATTGCAATAATGGAATAAATTATATTGTGTTATTCTGATGTATAAGCTATATTTTTGTAAAGTTCCATTAAAATCCATACAGTTGTTTTTGCGTGAAAGAGTAACAAACATCCATACAAACCTTCGCGTTTATAATATTAGTAAGGATTAGTTAGGATATTAAATGCATTGTTTCACTTAGATTCCTACTGTATCGTTTTTACTGGGAAGAAGATACATACTGAATGCCCATTTTTTAAATTTCCCCTGCTCTATGTATGCTATTGAAAACAAAATGAAGCCTATGCCTAATTTTTTTTATCACAAAAATATTATTACTTTAAATCATATGTGATCTTAAAACTGTATAATAATTATTTTTTGTTTCATTTTACTTTTTTTATTAATGTACTCCCCAAGACATCCGCCTCCCATGCCTTTTTATTCCAACTATAAAAATAATTTTTTGCACAACAATATCTTATTACTCATTAAAATAAGCATTTTTTATGCTATTTATTTTCAAAGAGAAACTGTTCCCTTTTCCCAAAGAATAAATTAAACATTACTTTCAAAAGAGCTGACAAAGTTTCCTACGGCCTACGGAAAGTAGAGAGATATTTAGAAAGTAGTTATTGTATACTTTTATTCTTCAAAATGAAAATGCTGGGTAGACGCCCTGCTTTAGGAATCAAAAAAAGAAAAAGCGAGGCGTTTTCTGACGCGTTAAACTTCTTGTGGAGGGGGGGGGAAACCCTCCTTTTTGCATCTGCCTTCGTCCGCAAAGTCAACGAATGGCACGTCTGAGTTACTTCATAAGTGTGACAAGGTCGCATCGCCCACATAGCCTCCGAAGCAAAACCATGATGACACAAATCTCATGTTTATACTCTTTTACAGGTATGTTCTCACTGTGGACCACATTCTGCAGCTGCCTGCTCTGCTGGACGCTGCTGCTGGTGGTTCCCTGCCACTCGTCCTGCGACTGGCCACCCCAGTACAACGACCTACAAGTCCAGTGCGTCTGTGGCACAGGAGGAAATTTGAGACTCACTGTACAATGCAATAATATAGAACTGTCTCGACTTACCGAAGCTTTGCAATCAAAGCCACCTTTGGACTTGTTGGCTGTAATCAATGGAACTATATCCACCTTACAGGACGATTCCTTCACTGGACTTGATGTCCGAGGGATTCAGTTGTCCAATGTGGGCCTTAGTACTGTATCAGAGCTCGCGTTTCAAGGCCTGGAGAGGACACTGAGCAGTTTGAATTTGGAGATGAACGAATTGAAAGAAGTGCCATCCCAGTCTCTCAAGAGATTAACCAATCTAAAGGAGCTAGACCTATCAAGGAATCGCATCACAGATTTACCTGACGGGGCTTTTAATGGATTACCTATAACTACCCTGAAACTAGCGGATAATCTTCTGAAAATCAGGTATGTACTGCTCGTTTCTTGACATCAAAATGTTTGTTCAATACTTGTTTTTACTACAAGTCCTTTGAGTCAGATTTATAACATACCAATAAATTTTTCATGCTCTTATAGTTAAAATTTATGATATTTCAAGTATGATATGAGATATACAATGTTACTAGCCTTAATCCGTCCACTTCGCTGCGTATTTCATGAAGTTGTATTGTGACGGATCCATACGCGTTATTTTTTCTATTAATCCTCTTGGGGAAACTTTGGAGCTAGCATTCGCATTAATTCACAGCCTTTCAAGAAGAAACCATGATATTTAAATTAGTTTGACTATATAAAGTCTAGAGCTGTTGCGGTGTTATGTAAGTGTGAATATTGGAATATTTCATTCACAAACATAGCGCGAGTTTAAGGAAGTAATTGCTAAATTATTAGATTGAGGAGGGGATCTAAGATAGATGAAATTAGAATTAGTTATCGGTTCATTAGCTTTTGTTCTCCTTGTCTAGTTCACATAGTCGGGTTTACTTAGAGTTAGTCATTGAGATTAGATATCTCACTTTACATATCACTCCTAAGGTTTCCTTTTGTAGTTTCACTTGTGATTGTTTAAGTGTGTTTGAAGATAAATAAATTAATTGTTATTATGGAAGTTGCTGGTGATGCTTTGTTCCCCCCACACCTTTAGCCAGGCAAGACGGTGAGAGAGGGGTGCCGAATAGGTCGACCCCTCCCCAGTATGACTGTATACCGTTTTTAAGTTCCTGTTTTCTAAGTCCTAGTGTTAATCTTTCGATTACATTGACAAGCTTTGCCTCTTGATTTGAAAAGGACAGGGGTTCAATTTCTGATACGGAAATATATTTATCTTTCACTCCCTTATAATCGCCCTCTTGGAAGTCTATTTCCGTTAAAACAGTTCTAAATGGATTTCTATGTAACAGTAGAAACACGTCTGCCAAATTTCAAGTCTGTAGGTCTAATAATTCAAAATGGGAATTAATGTCTATAAAGCCTCCGCAAATATCTATTGGGTGTCTATTTCCACGAAACTCGTTCTTATGAGATCTATACTCAACAAAAGAAACATATTCGCCAAATTTCAAGTTTGTATCTCTGATAGTTCCGAAGATCTCGTGATGAGTGCTTGAGTTAATCGCTTTTTTCCTATATATATACACAGAGAGATGAGGGGATAGGAAGTGAGGGAGTAAATATTAACGTCGCTCTGTTCAGCTACACGAGGGCGTTTGGCGACGGAACTCGTAATTTTGAACCATGGTCAAGTGATGAGAACGACACCTGAGCTGGCACCCCTCTCCTAACTACCACATCATACCAACGGGAGGACGTTTGAGCTCTTGACAGATTTAAAGTGCATTGCGCCCCTACACGGCGGTTCTTTAGTGATACTGGGCTCAAACTCATGACATGAAAACCACGATCCGATACCTTGACCACTTGGCTACCGCGGCCCCGGGGATTGGATACAGATTAGATAAATGTAACTATATGCTTCAAATCTCGAAATAAGAGTCCAAAGAAAATTTTTCAGGAGACAATTTCAATTCAAATTAAATATGGCTGAGACAACTGCACTGAAAATTGTAGTTAAATTAAGTAGACATTTTTTAAAGAAAAATTGATTTAATTTTATTCAGAATTATCAGTTTTAAAATTGAATCACTAAAATAAATTTTTTCTTTCCCTCTAACGATTGGAGGTTAAAGCTTGGAAGAGCTAGGAACTCTGTACACCCACCCAGTGATTCTTTGTCTGAATTTAAATAATTTCTGAGAAGAGTCTCCTCCCCCCTCCCCCTTTATAAATTTCATTCTCTATTATTCATCTTTCCTTTCATATTTGGACAAATCAGTTGTTAATAACAGCAGAATCTTCACTTGGATTATAATTCTCATGTGTTATGATTTCATTTTTTTTAATATTCTGAGTAATTAAATGATTGCAACAATTTTGGATACTGTTACTTTATATCTGAATTCCCCCCATTCATTCATTATTTTTAAGTTCTTCATTATCGAGCACATAGGTAAATATTCTTAGAATTTCAAGAGCACTTTCAACAAGAAAGAACTGTATTCCTTCATGTCAGAATAAATTTTTCAATTTGTCATTTACATGCATTTCGAAATTCAAACGCTGCATATAAAAATATACGGAAAAATTCTCTATTTTTAATACCGTACTCAACAACAAATAAAATTAGTGTGACATTCAAAAGAATTTTTTTTATCTTTAGATACCTTGAAAGAATTGGCGTTATTTATTACTATGCATACAATCAGCTTCCGCGTAAGAGCCGTTAAGGAAACAAAATTCAATTCTCAAAACCATTTTCGAAGGCAAAATGAAAGATAAGAAACACAAAGGGAACAGCATATAAACGTGTAAATGTCCTTAAATTGTGTAAAATGACAAATTCATAGTTCAGAAATAAACCCTTATTTTTTTTTAAGTTACTCAACTACATTATTTCAATATATATGGATTTTTATAAGATATGATAAATAAAATTCTTGTCTTCGTATTTTGGTACTATCAGAGAAATATCTATTATAAATTTATTGATAGGAATTTATCAACTTTTACCGGTACGGAAGCATTAATAAAAAATATTTACATGACTTGTAAAGCTAATTAAAAACTTAAAAAAGGTACAGCAAAATTAATGAAACACAATTATTGGTCATTTGCGAAACAAATAAGGAAATACTTTAGTTTCAGTCTTTGCAAAGAAAAAATAAAAACATGGAAATATAAAAATTCTCTTTATTACAAACAGTGAATCGTAATTCAAATTAAATCTGTTTTTCCAAGAAAAAAAATATTTAAATAGATGATTCACTGTAATTTAAAATTTTCCTGGAGTATTTTAATAGAAATTGTTTAAGTGGTTTAAATCGCGCGCGCGCGAAATTTTTTCTTTTAACTTCGAATTCTGTTTTAACAAATATGTCTTTTAAAAAAGGACATCAAGAAATTCTTTCTATTTACTAATCAAGAAAGAAAAAAAAAATTGGGGGGGGGGGGGGACAATTGTCTGTGGAAGACAATGATTGTTGATGCAAAGTACTTATCTTTTAATACTCAAATACCAGCATACATGTAAATGAAGAAAGCTGAATCCTGAACGCAACTTCAAAAAAATAAAATTTTTAAATTATTTTTAAATGGATACGTTTAGCTGATGGTGAAATTGCCATAATAATCTAAAAATAAAAACCAAACTAAATAGATTTATTTATTGATTGATTGTTTACTTTCACCACATTTGCAAGCAACATGAGATCTAAAAATCAATAGACCTTGTAATTTATCATGTAAATAGGATTCAATACCTCGTGGGAGAAGGAACAAAAGTAAACAACGTCAAATGCATGTTTATAAAAGTAAAGAAATTTCATTTGAAAAAAAAAAATAGCTAGTTAAGGTTAGCAGAGCATGCTAAAATCTACAGGAAAATAATTAAAAGAAAAATGCAATTTTTTTTAAAAAAATAATATTTTTAATAGAAATATAAATACAATGTACATTTCATCATTGTTTTTTACCATGTTTTTATTAACTCGCTTTCTTGTCTTTCTTGTTTGTAATTGATTTTAAACTAACTTTCCGATGAGCTAGAGACTTGAAATTTTGACCATAGCTCAGAAGTAGATGACAATGCATGAAAATGTAAAAAAAAAGTTCTACTCTCTCGAACCCAGGCCCCCAAAGAGGTGGGCCCCGATTTCGACAAAAGACCTCGTAACTGCGGAACTTACACGAATTTACACAAACAAAGACCACCTGTCGATAGCATGGGTTGTATAACGTCTACGTATACAATTTCGTGGCTCTGGAGTCAAAAAGGGGCCCCCAGGTTACCATGTTTTTTTTTATTAACTCGCTTTCTTGTTTGTCTGTCCGGGTGGAATTTTGTAATTGATTTTAAACTAACTTCCCGATGACCTAGAGATTTGAAATTTGGACCATAGCTCAGAAGTAGATGACAATGCATGAACATGTGGAAAAGGAGTTCAAGTCTCAAATCCGGACCTCTGAAGAGGTGGGCCCCGATTTCGACAGGGGCCCCGTAATTCCGGAACTTACACGAATTTACACAAAGACCACCTGTCTATTGCATGGGTCACGTTGCATCTACGTATTCAATTTCGTAGCTTTGGGATCAAAGAGGGCCCCCCCCCAAGTTCTTTTTTTACCATGTTTTTATTAACTTGCTCTCTTATAGGTCTGTCCAGGTGGAATTTTGTAATTGATTTTAAACTAATTTCCCGATGTGCTAGAGACTTGAAATTTGGACTATAGCTCAAAAGTGGATGACAATACATGAAAATGGTTATAAAAACATGGTACATAAAATTTTTTTTATTAAAAAAGTTATTTATTAATCTGTTTGCTACGAAAATATTTAAATTGAATTCTTTTCAAAATCGTTTTAAAAACGGTTATAAAAGCTTAATGCCCAACTTAATGAGTATACAAACAAGGTATTGTTATAATAAATCCACTTATATAAAATACTATAAAAATATAAATGTACATATTAGTTAGAAATATAACAGCGCTTCTTAATTATTACTTTTCAACAGACTTGAACTTAAATTATTTAATTTTATTATAAATGGATATAAAACCATATAATAATAAAATCATTGTTTGCCCTAGTCTAGTGGTTTTCAACCTGGGTTCCGTGGAACCCTAGGGTTTCCTGGAACTTTGGCAAGAGAGTGATCTTTATTTACTTAAGTAAAGAGCCCCAAAATTTTATCGAAATTCTAATTTTCATAAAATATTTAATTCTTTAGACATTTTTCTTGTAAAAACAAGTGTTATAAATTTTTTTATGTCAATTCCTACTTAGATCAGCCAAAAAAATTTATTTTAGTTACTTTTTATTAAATAGTTACAATTAATATAAATATGTATATACATATGACAGAATCACAACATTAAGTGGCAATTAATTTTTATTAATTATCATTAAAGTATTGCATTGTCATCCAAAACAATCGTATACATAAAATTTCATTTCAGCTGAATGATTTGAAACGTGAAGAAAAAAAAAAAATTTTTTTAAAGTTTTGACCCAAGTCGCTAAAAATGAAGCGAACGTGGCTGTATCTGTAATTCTTTAAATAATTATTTTCAGTCAATTAATTTTAATTAATTATAATTAAATTATTGTATTGTGACCCAAAACAACAGTGTTTTGAAAATTTCAATTCAAATGAGCGCATTAAAATGTGAGGAAAAAAACTTTTAAAGTTTTGACACATCGCCAAAATGTTCGCTAAGTCGCCAAATATGATGCCAACGTGGCTGTATTTGTAATTCTTTGAATTATTAGTTTTAATCAATTAATTTTTTAATTACAATTAAATTGCTGTATTGTCATCCAAAATAATCGTGTATATAAAATTTCAGCTCAATTGAGTGCTTTAAAATGCTATTTATTAACGATTGAAAATTAGAGCAAGATAAATATAGAGAGTATGAACTAATAGTAGGAATTGAATAAATGTTTTCTGGATAAAATAAATTCTTAAATTTCGTAAAATTCAAGTGCTGCTTAAGCATGGATGGATAAATGAGAAGGTTTGCCAGTGAAGGAGAGGGAACAACTTATTGACATATCAACAGATTCGATGTTTAAGTCTAAATTTAAACAGGAACAGCTCCAAAATTTTAGGTTGAAAATTTGCAGAATAAGAATTTGAGAAGTTTCTCACTCTCGGTTATAATCATTTTAAAATTAAAAATATTTATCAGCGTACGTGGCAACAAAAATAAACTGTATAAAAGCAAAATAATGCATAATATGAAATAAGACAGCAGATAGCTTCAGTAGTCCTAAGCTTGAATAGTGTGAGTAAAAAAATGCAGACACATATCCCAGTTATTAAATATAATGCAATGATATATGGTACCTGGAGCATGGATCAATGAGTAAATTACATTAATATTTCTTGAAAAATTAATAAGATATACAGTATTTTTCTTTGTCTGTACTTAAAATACCAACGGCATGTTGATCTATTTTAAATATTATTTTAAGATATATTCCTCATAAAGGCTTTTTGGGTGGGGTTCCCTGTAAACACCTCATAGTTTAAAAGGTTCCGTGAATTGACATAGTCTAAGAATAACTATTTAAAAATGAATAAACAGTGTGAAAATCTCGTTATTACCTAAATTCTTATCACTATATGTATTCTTCAAAAACATAAGTTGATTGATGTGGCAAAAAGAAAGGAATAATATCTCTTAATTTCATGTTAAAATCCCATCGAAAGCAGATATAAACTTGACTGAAATATTTAATACCTCATCTAACATTTTAATCGATTACCGTTGACCATTCCTTCATACTTTTTTACATCGTTTCATCACTCAAAATGATAGCTATCAAACGTTCCATTTACATTCTAATTTACCCTACACAACCTCGGCCACTTTCCCGAAAATTCCTCGCTTAAACCCTTTCTAATTATCCCCCGAACGGCATCCGTAAACGTTTCCTAGGAAACGCATGTTTTTACAGCTGTCACATTCAAACTGCTCACTCTTTGATTCATGGGTAATAATTTCAAGCATGATCAGATCATATCAGGCGTAATAATACATTTTCATTTCACGCTTAAGAATTTCTCTTGTTGTTCGCCAGAAATTGTTGAGTAAAAAAAAAAAAAGCGAAACTCATATTTTTCTTTTTGTTTAGACAGATACCCATTCATTTGCTGTAAAAGTCGGTCAGAAATATCTTTGAATAAAGCGAATGTGAACCGGATATCACCCAAAACGGTAGCGTTTAATATTCGACTATCCCCCCTCCCTAAGCGGATACGCTCATTTTTCCACCACACATGTTTAATCATAATTATGTGATCGGTGTTGTGATTCTTGATTAGACAGGCTTCCGTGTTGCCTTTTGTGATTTTGTCCACGGACAGATCCTGTTTGTAATTTTGCTTCTTTAAAATGGCGTAATAGATATGTTTACTATTTGCTGATTTTTTTTTTTTTTTTTTTTTTTTTTTTTTTTTTTTTTTTTTTTTTTTTTTTTTTTTTTTTTTTTTTTTTTTTTTTTTTTTTTTTTTTTTTTTTTTTTTTTTTTTTTTTTTTTTTTTTTTTTTTTTTTTTTTTTTTTTTTTTTTTTTTTTTTTTTTTTTTTTTTTTTTTTTTTTTTTTTTTTTTTTTTTTTTTTTTTTTTTTTTTTTTTTTTTTTTTTTTTTTTTTTTTTTTTTTTTTTTTTTTTTTTGGAAAAGCTCACGTGTTTTGTGTTTGTGTCCTGATTTTTTTTTTTTTTTTTTTTTTTTTTTTTTTTTTTTTTTTTTTTTTTTTTTTTTTTTTTTTTTTTTTTTTTTTTTTTTTTTTTTTTTTTTTTTTTTTTTTTTTTTTTTTTTTTTTGATTTTTGCTGAAAATTGACATTTAAATAAAAAAAAAAAAAAAAAAAAAAAAAAAAAAAAAAAAAAAAAAAAAAAAAAAAAAAGAAATTTTGCCATTTATTACACAGAAATTTGATTTTTTATTTAAATTGAAGTACGTTTATTATACTTCGAAAAGACTATTAAAATAAAAATTGGAATACAAGTTTTCGAGACTTTAGAATACTGACAGGCAACCATTTTCAGAAACAGACGTATTGGTTTTTAGCGAAATCAGAAGTTTTAGTAAAGAATACTGAAATAAAAATTGGAATAAAAGTTCTCGAGACTGTAGAACACTGACAGGAAACCATTTTCAGAAACAGACGTATTGGTTTTTAGCGAAATCAGAAGTTTTAGTAAAGACTACTAAAATAAAAATGGGAATAAAAGTTCTCGAGACTGTAGGTAGGCCATTTTGTGAAACAGATGTATTAGTTTTTAGCAAAATCATTCTTTGGAGAAAAAAAACATTCCGAAAATAACAAATAACGATTTTCATGAAAATCAAAATGGTTCCTTGTTCTCTTTTAGTAAACATCAATGGACTAAATTGATGTGACGTCATAGCCACATGATAGCTACAATCACGTGTTTCCAGTCAATCAGTTTACGCGTTTCGCTGTTGCCAACTTTGGTTTTTTTCAGAAACTTTCTTTTAAATAATACACATTTGTCAACAATAAAAACACATATAGGTAGCAAAATGCAGTTGATTTAAAAATACAAGTGAAAAAAAGGTGTTTTTTTTTTTTTTGAATTTTGAAAAACTTGAAAAATTTAGTGCTTGAACATTTTTACCCAGTTGTCAAATTTAAAATTTTATCAAAATTTTACAATTATAGCAAAATATACAAGTTTATTGTTAGTTTTGAATTCAATGGAAAACACGTGATAACAATTATGTGACCTCACATTTAGTTCATTAACTATAATTTTAATGTTGCTACATAAAAAATTCATTTAAGTACATAGATTAATTTGGTTGAAAGAAATTTTTTCATCAAATTTTGATACACGTAGGCTTACTTTTAGTATAAGTATGTTAATTTAATTGAGTACATTTTTAAAGAGTTGTTTTTGTTCAGAAAAATATAAGCATTAGAGAAAGTTGTGTGAGATTTTTAGTATTTTTTTCTAGTTTCGCATTGTTATATTACATGGAAATTTTATTATACAAAGACAGATAACTAATAGTGGTCCCGTAGCTTTTTATACTTTTTACGCAACACTATACCTTCTGATTAACATTTTGTGCATGCATTGCAGTTTATTGTGAATTAACAAAACACAACTAAAACTGTTTTTCGATCTTTGTCTTTCTTTTTACTGGGACGAGAAGAACAAAACGAGTTTATAGTAAATATCATGGAATTATAAAGTACTTCGATGCGACCTTTCAAAAATAGAAACTGAACATCCTCTTTCTTTGACCCTCAATTTAAATTTAATTGGCTTTACAACTAAGTGAATTTTGAAGCAGTTCAAATCGACCTTCACATTAGTCAAGCAAATATTTTTGATTACGACATCGTTTTGTAGTTAAGTATGCAGTTCGAAAGCATTGCTTAACTTGAGGAAACCTTTTATTTTATTTTTGCTTCAAACTGAAGGACGTGGATACTGATGTGATTGAATGAAATGGAATTATATTTCGAAATTTTTCTGAATTGGATGACATTAAAAATAACATTACGTGAATGGGAAGAATCGAGTGTTGCTTAGCCAGTGGCCTTTACAGTGATAGTAATATTTTCTTTGTTATTGAGATGGAGATATACGTTTAGAAAGAGACACAGTAATAAACAAGGAAGTGGAATCACTAGAGTAATAACACGGTCTTTCAGTAATGAAATAAGGAATTCGCTTATAATTTCCTCAGCAAAACATAGAAATAAAAGCTGGCGACTGGTAATTTCTAAGCATATAGAATACTTTTATCCAGTGCTTCTTAAACTTTCAATATTTGTCACCCAATTTTCAATTATAATTTTCATCGCCCCCCCCTCCATACAATAGCAATGTATTGAATTCTATAATACTATACTTTGACGCTAAAGCTACAATACGACTTTAACCTCTTAAGGGCCACCGGCGTATATAAACGTCTCAATCCACCAAGCATTACTTGTCCCAGACGTATATCTTTCCGAAGTGCGTACTGCTATCCAAAAAATTATTCCTAAGGCTTTGGAATGCAATAAAAGGACCTTCACAGTGTTTGCGAAGGATTTATTTATTTCAGAAAAGGTCTTATTTATTTATTCCTTTTCATCCCTCCCCCTATACATCACATGCGCGTGCCTACGTAGAAAATGGTGGTATTGGGGAGCGAATCACGTAACTTTTAATCGGCAGTTAGGAGATTAATTATAAACCATACAAATTATCAAGAGATAAGTGTTAATTTTTGGAAAAATTTTATACATGCTAAAGTCCATGGGGTCACTGGTAATTATTAAACTTGTTCTTAACTTAGTATTGTTAAATTAATTATAAAATACATTGTGTAATACTGATGCATTTATAAGTGTATTATATCAGCGTGAATGTGTATTTTATATTTTATTTTGCCAGAATGTATTTTGTTTGCTTACGTTTAGTAAATTAATATTTTTTTTCAAAACAATCTTTTGTTTTCGACTTTTCACTATGCTCTCGCCACCCTCGTAGAGTTATTACGCCCCACAAGGAGGCGTATCCCACAGTTTGAGAAACGCTGCTTCAATTCCATACACTAATCCAGTAATAGAGGCTACTATGGTTGAGTGATCAGGGTTGTGTATTCGTGACCAGAATAGTTGAATCGTAGGTTCGAGTCCTGGTGACGTTGAAGACCCACCGTGTAGAGGGTTTGATATACGGTAAATTTTTTAAGGCTCAAAGTCCACGTGTGGAGTGAAAGTTTTAAGAATGAGGGACAAATTCAGTTGGCTTCCTCATCATTTGACTGAGGTGTAAAATTACAAGGTCCATCGCTAAAAGCCCTAGCGTGACGTCAATAAAAAATCTAATATAATCTCGTAATAAATTTAATTCCTTACTTCTCAACAATGAAAAAAAAATTCTAAATTTCGAATATTCTCTCATGTTGCCATTTTTCATATCGCTAAATTTAAATGTTTCAAAAAATATTTATTTCTGTAAATCAATCTATATTTTGAATCGAAATAATTCTTGACATGCATATTAAATTAAATGAACAGTTAATGGGGAAGCGGAAAATAGGCAAAATCATATTGGGTTTTTCTTTTTGCCCTGTGTTGTCTTTAATTATGTAGAATAAATATTACTAAAAATTCCAAATCACCCCAGCAATAAAATAGTTCTCATTACCATGTTTCAAACTATAATTAATGTTTCTTTCAATATCCAGCATAAAATAAAAATGAAATCACAAATTATAATTTAATAATCCAGACGTTAGTCTCATTTATTAGAACTACTTCGATAGTTATTTAAATTTAAAAGTTTTGTGGCTGTGATCAATAAATTCTATGGTCTTTTGAAATTATTTAGAAATAAGCAAGAATTTCTGTATTTGAAAATTCGTTCGAATAATATTTACAGCTCAAGCATGTGCCTTTGGTAAAAATATATTTCGTTGTCAATTTTGCTTACAATTTACGGATCAGTAGGTATAATTAACTATTTTCCAGCTATACACACATAGAGTTTCAGTATTTAACAAAACAAAATATGTAAGCTTAAAAAATGTTAATAAACTAATAAAATATTATAAAAGAGCTTAATTGCTGCCCCTATAAGAAAAAAAAGTATTAAGAAAAACTTTTGCTGAACACACAAGCTTGTTTTATACGATAATTAAAAATATGAGGTTTTAATACCCGATCTGACTCACACCTTTTAAAGCAAAATTAAACAAAAACTGAATCGTAAAAAAGATAGTCACTTTTAATTAAGCAGCTATAGCATTTAATTTGTAAGCTAAAACACAGATTAATGAATATCAACCAAGGAATGTTTTAATTAACGATTTCTTAAATTGGAAATTCGCCGACTTCAAGACATTCTTCATGAATTTATTCATTAGTCAGCTTTTGCGCAAGAAAGAGCTCTAAAACTAAAGGCCGCGTGAACTTTATCTTAAAAGTGACAGGCTTTTCATTTTGTTGCGACATGCTTGGGCTTTACTTCATTAATGAATTTACTTCCGTTTCAAGTAAACTCAACAAGTATTGCCACACAAAAGTGACATTTTTATAGGTTTGGTTTACTCAAAAATGTTCGGAATTCTTGGTATATTTTTTTTTAAAAAAATGCCTTGATATATGCCACAACTTAGTGGTTACCATAATGTGGTTTAAAGGTGATAATTTTCGTTAAAAATGCTGCAATAAGATACTTACAAAATCTACTGAATTTTGATTTCATAACTAATTCTATTGAGTTTATCGATTTGAATGCTGTTTAAAAGCAGTTTGCGAGCATTTCATTCATGCAAAAAGTGAAATTTGACTCTTTATTAATGAACAACATAAAGGCTTTGGCGATGTACCTCTATCAAATGCGAGGACATTTGAACAAGTACCTCATTTTCCGACTTTCAACAACTGGACAACGTGAGGATTTTAAACCTCGCGTGACAGATTTAACGTGGATCTGCTTACTGTATGATGAGTTTTCAGTGTCATAAAAAAAATTTAAACCACGAATTCAACAAATCCATCTCCACACAGATATTACTGCTTCTTCTAAATGACTCGAAAGCCCTGGGTGGGCCCTGGTCTTCTCTAGAAGTTTTCTCCAGTCATCTCTACTTTTGGCAACTGTTTTCCAGTTTTTTACCTTTAAAATATTTAGGTCCTTTTTTGACACAGTCAATCTATCTGAACGGGGGTCTGTTCCGAAATCTATTTCCCACGAGCTTTGCCAGAAAGATTTTTTTGCAGCAACGATCTTTATTCGTTCTAGCCAGATGACCAGTCCATTTAAATCTCTATAGTTTGACAAATTTGACAACATCAGGTGTTATTACTGCTAGCTTAACAAAATTTTAACCCAATTATATAATTAAAATTTATAGTACTTAAATGAAAATTATGCAGTATTTACGAAAAAAAACCCATAACTTAAAAATATTGATAAAATAACGAAGAGATAAAATTTGGTGTTGTTTAGTCATTGGAAATCATTAGTATACCAAAAGTCTTACTGTATCAAAATGTTTCGTATCACTTAGTTTTACCACGAAAAATAAATAAATAATTAACATTCCATTAAAATTCACAAAAAATTAAAACCGGTATTACATTAAATCAACACTTTCATTTAAATACTCCATGAATTCATCAGACATGCATGTAAATCTTTATTATATGTTTATAATTTGTGATGTGGAAGCAATGTGTTTTCTTAAGTGTTTCAAAAGCGACTTTCAAAAATATATAAGGATATTATGAAGTATGCATACAATAAATATTGAGAGGTTCATCGATAGAGCACATATAAATTACATTACCTCGAAATATTTGGCACATTTAAATGTTACAAGGTCTTTGAAGATGTAACTTGAGAAACAAAACTAAAATCGAAAGCCGTTACCTCTATATGTAGTAACTGAATACCACAATGAGAGAGAGAGGAAAGGTTATACCAGTTCAGAAGCAAAATCAATCCAGCCCGCGAGAAAAACAGCAATACTGGTTTTAACCCGTAAAGACCCGATTCATTTCCAATCTCTTTCGCGTTCGAAAACGTGCTTTTTCAATCATCTTCAGTTACCAAGGCCTTTGTTTCACGTTGATGTTCTTTTTTTTTCTTGCAGTGATGCTGCCTTCCGAGGTTTGGAAGCGACCCTACACAACCTGAACCTCAAGAGCACGGGTCAGGTGAAACTGCCCACCGCCGTCAAGCAGCTTCACGAGCTTTCTTTCTTGGACCTGTCCCAGAACAAGTTCTCGGAACTGCTTCCGGATGACTTCGGAAACCTTCGGCAGCTGACGGCCTTGACCCTGGAACGGAATATGGTCAGTTCCGTCGATCCGAAAGCCTTCAATGGACTCAATGGAACTCTCAGTTCGCTCTCGTTGCTCAATAACAAGATTGAGGAATTCCCTACTCAAGCCATGAAGACCCTTATGCAATTGAGGGTAAGTGTGGTGTAGTAGATCGCGAATTTGTATCCGAAATATTATATAAATTAAATTTCGACTGGATGAATGTGTAAAGGATTGTATCAATATTTAGTAAATATTAAAAGCTCATTTAGTTTTTAATTATTCAAACCTTCAGTTCAATACTAGAATATTTAATAAAGAGCTATATTGACCAACTCCTTTTATCTATAGGACCCTCTAGAACAGTGATTCCCAAAGTGGTCTATGACGACCTGGTGGTCCCGAATTTTCTAAATTTGTCACAGACAATCTATCAAAACGTTTTAACTTACGTGCAACATTTAAATGCCTTTTATTCAGATTTGGAAACCAGATTTGAGAATGCTTTGACTATGGCAATATCGCAGTAGGCAATGAATTCATATGGTCATATTGAAGAAAAATATCACATTACAATATGAACTAATAAGCACTAACGAAGATTTTAAAGTTTAGATACGGATGCCAGCAAATTTGGCTTTAAAAAGTCAAACCTGTTATTTGTCCCGACTTATGGAATATTGTGAGGGAGTTTTTCATTGCTTTTCCTAGAGTGAAGGAGTTTCCGTGCGGTTCCCAATCTCGAAAAAAAAGAAAGAAAAACCTGGACTACTAAAAGAGATTTAAAATTAAACCAGAAAAGATTGATACCAAATGTTGAAATTTTGATATTGTAGTGCTAGAGATTCATCCCTCCCATTAAAATAATGTGTTTGTTGTATAGTTAGTGTATTTAACAGCTTTATTAATTAATTAGTTTTAATTTAATTAATAAATATATGTTTTTTTTAAATTTTAAACACTATATTTCATTACAGTTAGAAATTTAAATATTTTAAAGTAGGAGTAGTAGTACCAACTGTTAAAAAGAATTTAAGTTGATAAATTTGCAAAAATTTAATACTAATTAAGCAGGGGTCTACCCCAAACCAAAAAACATGGCAAGGGGTCTACGAGACAAAAAAGTTTGGGAACCTCTGCTCTAGAACATAGGTTCTCAACCTTCTTTGAACTGGCACCCCCTTTTCTTGTAAATATTTCGATACCACCTCCTTTTCTAGTGAATATTTCGATACCGCCCCTTCCCACTCAAGAGAAATAAGAGTGTACATAATACATGGTGAAAACAAGAGTTATAAGTTTTAAAAAATATCCTAATCTATCTATTACTAATAGAATATATTTTTTAACTTAATTTTTTTCTAAAGCCCCAATTTTTTTACTTCCTAATCTGAAATAGCTATTGCCACAAATATATTTAAATGTGTAAATATATTTTAGTCAAATATAAGATATTGTTGGAATTGAAGCGCGCTTCTGAATTTCTTCTTCATTTAAAAGAGTCAAGTTTTAGCTTACCTGTTATAAAAACAGGCAGAGGTTTTGATACGAAGTAATTCATAATAAACTACGGCTTTCAAAATAAATATAAATTAAAAGTTTCAGCCTTTAAAGAATCACACGTTAATCAAATATGCTAACCAGGAATTATGCTTCTTGGATAATATACGTAATGAAATGCAGTGGACGAAACATTTTTTCTACTGCTCACAGACAAAGACAACGCGTACACTACAGAAATTAAAATTTACAATATCATTCACTTTAATGTAGGTATGAATGTAATATCATCTCTCTCTAAGTTTTTCATCCATTTCCCGAACTATCGAAATATGTGAATTTTCGTCCATGTGATATAAAGAAATGATTTAAATACATACAATCAACATAAGGTAAACAGTATTAAAGTTTACTTTGTTAGGAGAGTGTCAGAGTGTTTTTTTAGTCCTTTTTAGACTATAATTGGTTAATCTGCCCAAGCCCCTCCATGCCATCTCAATGCCCCTTAATTTTCTCTGGGTCTTTTACTGCCCCCTCCCCCCTTGAAAGTCTTAAACGTCCCCTTGAAAGTCAAGGGGACGTTATCGCCCACGTTGTGAATCTATGCTCTAGAATTTAGTTCAGTGAATAATATGCTTTCTGCTCACTACATTGTCAATCTTTTTCAATCGAAATCAATTCTTTTATAAAAGGATGAAAATTTATACGTTCAGAAAATACAGAAGTAATAATGTGTGTAATTTTTAACGTTTTTACAGAGATTATTACACACAAAATAATAAAATTTAAACATTTTGAAAATGACATAGAACAGAAACATATTCAAAAGGATTTTTAAAAAATCGTACCCGAACTTTAGAAATAAAATTAGAAACTAATAATTCAGACGTGTGTAAGATTTCTTTTGCAAGATTTGTCACTAAAACTCCCTATAAAAAATGGATGTTTTAGTGATTATAGAAATTAGTTTTTTACATACCCGTTAATACTAAAGCTTGTCCTTTTGAGAGTAATTGTCCATCCGAACTAATATCTCACGTTTAATAACTGATCTGATAACACACATTTTGTGATTCATGTATCATTAGAAAGGAAATGTCAAAAATTGCATCAAAAAAAATTTCTTTTGCGATAAAATACATTGATATGAGCCAGTGACAAACACTGACTACTTTTATATGGAGGAGTTATATTAAAAAAACACACCTAGACGAGAGAGAGAGAGAGAAAAACGACATAATCCTTATGCTTTTAAGAGTAAAAATCTCTAGGTTAATGGGAGGGAACAGATAAAAACACAAATCCCACCCTTGAGTATGCCACCTATGCCAACAATGAAGAGTACAAAATCACGAGTTTATCTTAACCGCTTCCCTTACAATTTTTTTTCGAAAAAAATTGCACAAAATCAATTTTATTATTAAATACAAGGAAATGAAACAATTTAAAATATGCAAGTTTTACGTAGAATTTTTAATTTTTTACAGATGGAAAAGCATTTAGGTTTAATATTAGTTTAATATCCCGAGTTATCTCGGGCAAATGGAAAAAAGTTTAATATTAGTCTTTGTATGATAGTTTTTGAAACAAGGAACAACACAAACAGTACACTGGTATCTCTCTCTCTCTGGTCTTTTTTCTTACTGGCTTACCTCTTTACAGGAACACTGTCTAGTTGAATTAGTTTTTTTTTTCAGCAGCAGGAATAACATCTGGAAAATGCCCAGAGGTTAACCTGAGTGGTGAAGGACTAATGCTGGGTCTTCCTGATGCAGCAAAAAACTCATCACGATGATTTTCTGAAATTATTTTTTCAATCTCAGTTCCATTCTAAATTGCTTAGGTGATCGTGAACCTCCTGATTTACAATACAAAATGTAGGCTACATACAGAAGAACCACTATTTTCAATGTCCACCTCTCTGAAAACTCATCGCTTTCGCTATTTTGTATCATCGC
Organism: Trichonephila clavata; assembly: GCA_019973975.1. Taxonomy (NCBI): domain Eukaryota; kingdom Metazoa; phylum Arthropoda; class Arachnida; order Araneae; family Nephilidae; genus Trichonephila; species Trichonephila clavata. Next base: position 96,824 of record BMAO01001972.1, read on the forward strand.
CATTATTTTACTTTTTTTCAACGGAACTTTCCTTCCTTTAGACACTACTAATCCACCAGACGACGTGTACTATATAATAGGGAAAACACCTAACCTATATCCTGCCAAAAGATCCACGAAACCAACAAAACTTTGCAAAAGGCCAATCAAAGCTGAATATTTCTTTTTATTTCCTCCAGGTCGAGTAAAACCATGATAAAACAAATCGTACTGACAAATTCTGCTTCACCCGAGTTTTCTCGGGATAGTAATTTACTGCAATACATACGAACCCGAGGTAACTCGGGATAATCAGGCAAGCGGTTAAGAAATGGTTAGTTGAATTTTTTATCGGTTCATCCTGAACTACACGAAAGTCATTGGCAACTAAGTCATATTTTCCACGTGAAAGCTGAAAAAGTGCGGTAAATCCCATTATTCTGTACGTTGTTTCTTAGTATAACCAGGACCCGAACGTTGCTAACTTTTAAATAGCCTTCGATCTTAGTTTGTTACGATGAATATTTAATAAGTTGTTTACACACACATATCCTGTAATAAGTATGTTTTATTCTTAAACTCATTTTGAGGGATTTTGAGCATTCTGTTTAAGTAATTGCCTTTTTCCATGCATTTGAGCTTGGAAAAGACATTTCTTTTATGCAACATAGAAGTACGTAATGCTTGTAGCTAAAACATGTATTCTGTAATCAGGGACGTCTTAAGACTCTTTGAGGCCCCTATGCAAAAGTTGGCGCTACCTGAGGTTTTTAAAAGTAGACAGTATATAGCATGCATTGTCGAACTCGTTCAAATGGTAATTAGAAACAATTAAATGTGCAAGACTCCCAAACCTAAAAAAATTTGGCACAAACCTGCTCGACCGACTACATTTCGACTGCAGGATTTGAATGATTGTTTGTGGGATTAGGGCCTAGGTCTAGACATGGGCAACGGTCATCACATAATAATACAGTCTTACCACTTTTACCAGTTGATATGCAGTTTGAAATTCCCTGTTTTTCGAATAATATGTACGGGAATAATATTTGACCATAAAAATTATCCGGATCAGGATTTTAAGACAGAGTCAAGAACGAAACGAGGCCCCCACCGAGAGTGAGGTCCGGGGCCCAGTTGGCCCATGCCTTAAGACGTCCCTGGCTTGATTTATGTAAAAGTTTTAGTCAGAAAATCTAATGATACAATGAAATTAAAAAAAAACTTTACATACATTTAATTTTGAGTTTAACGCTGCAGAGCACAAATATATGTGGTCTAACAAAAAAAACAAAAAAAAAACACAGAAAAAGAAATTCAAATTCCGATTTTAAGTAGATTTTTAAAAAAATGAATGAATCGAAAAAATGACAAACTTTACAGACTCGAAGTAAACTAAATAAACTATCACAGTACATTGACAGAAAAGTATTGTGTAATCTGAGAAAGAATAATAGCTGAGATTTCAAAGAAACTTTTAAAAAAAGTTCTTGCTTTCCGTTATATTTTCAGGAAAAACATATCAGAAAATTCTAGCAAAAAAATGTTTTTATTGTTCTTACCATTGTGTATCCACCAACAAAATTATGACTAACTTCAAAAAATATTCAAAATTTACAAAATTTGAATCTGTCAAGTTTTCTATCTCGCTCCAAACATCACACACACTCAAATCTGTTATTGCTTCTTTTTATTTTTTATCCGTTTTGATAAAGAATAAAAAGATCTAAAGAGCCGTCCTAATTTAAATGTTTTAAAGTTACAATTCTTCAATCGCCATTTGGCACATCCAGCGAGGAACAGACATCGCGCACGCGCGAGATTTTAAAATCAAATTTGCATATTAAAAATAATATTCATAAAGTTTGTCCAAAACATTTTATCATAAAATACCCGATATTATTTACAACATTTTTATTGAATATTCAATGATTATTATTAACTTGCGATTATTCTAATATTAGGATTACTATATGCATGAGGTAGCAGCAAATATTACACTCTATTTAGATTTTTGAGACATCTATTTAATAAGGGTCAATTAAAGAGCACAAGCATTTGAAGTACGATTCATTATCTTTATCAGAAATCAACAACTGCTGAATATAGTTTTTTATAGCATCATAGCATCTCATTATGAGAAGAGCTGAAAATTAACTACTTTATAAATCATTCATCTGTCAAAAAAGGATTAATTAAAGAACTACTTAAACCAAATGCTTGTGTATTAAAAAGAGAGAAAAAACTAATAAGTAGTAATATGACTTAAGAAAAATTGCCCTCCATCTTGACCTACAAATTAGTAGCTAACGCTTACAGCTAATTATAGCTAATCTGCTGGGTTGACCAAAAAGATTTGAATTGGAAATTTACTTCTCGAAATAAAAAAAAAATGAAGGACAGTAATGAAGTAATTGTAACTGATTTTACACACGTTTCTAAAATCTGAATAGAAAAATTTACTTGATTTGACTTTTAATTTGATTGATTCATTAATAATTTTTTATGTAATACATATCCTTAACCCGTTCGTTACGAAATCCTACAGTTACGGAAATGTGTATGCTCAGCTAAAAAAAGAAAGAAATTTATCGATTAAAGAAACAATTCTATAGCTAAAAATTCATATGAAAAAGAATATAAATCGTTTGCATTAAAGCACAGTTAATTTCCAGCTGTTTAAAATTGTAAGAAGTTTTTCGTGTTTTGAATTTGTATTGATTTGTTTTCTATAGTTTATACCAATTTCGTACGTTGTGAATGGTTTTTGTTTTTTCGATTTAGTATGGAATCTATAAATAAGTGGAACTTCTGTTAAAACAACAGAAAAAGCATTCTATCGATTTTATAAATTGATAATTATTAATAACCCATAAATTTTGTTAAAATTTTGCTAAATTTCTAGTCTTATTCAGTACTCTTAAACCCATTGATGTGTGAAAATGTAATAATTGAATATCTGGAATAAATTAACTGGAATTACCTCGATTCTGCATGATAAATTTATTTTAAAAAGTTACAAATTTAGAGTTTCTACTTTATTTTTATACACTCATAATATATCACAAGTAATATGAGAATTTTTTTTTATAAAGAATTCTTTGAAATCATTTTAGATTTTTTATATTTGAAAGTAATGAAGTAATTTTAAACGGAAAAGGTATTGTTTTGAAATAAATATCATTTTTTATAAATATTAGATAATTAAAAATTGAGGGGAAGGCTATAGCTATATTTTCTTTATTTAATGAACTTATATCAGTATTATTTAAAGCAATGTGTATTTTCATTTGTGAAGAATTTAAATAAGAGAATTTTAATTTTTGTCCATCAAATCAATTTAAAGAAAAAAGAAAAAAAATCACATGCGCTAAATAAACAAAATATTTTTAAGGAAAAAGAACAGAATTTCATTAAAAAATATTCTATCTTGTTACAGGTGTTGGACATGGGCTTTAATCGAATGAAGTCTATTCCAGAAGATGCCTTCCTTGGAAATTCCCTCCTCACTTTACTCGCGTTAGATGGAAATCCTTTGAATACATTGTCAGAAACGGCATTCAAACATCTCAACTCCACTCTTCGAGGCCTTAGCGTTGGAGGTAAGAACTTAATTCGAAAACTTCAGTTTCTGTATTGAAATTTAGAAATTAAAGGGAAAAAATTCTTGTAATTCCTTAGAATTTTTTTTACATTAAAATATTTTTGAAAATTATTTGAAAAAAGAATTCGAATTCGTATTCTTTTTCTTTTTTGAATAAAACGAATATTTCTCAACTCAATAACATCAAAATACACTTAATAGGGAAATACACGTATAATATAAGAACTTTTTTAATTTTGAGAAACTTTTTGAAGAATCTTCATGTTTGAACATCTTTACCCAATTATCGAATTCGAAATTTTATCTTAAGCTTATGAAGCAGAACAACAAGTACAATTCGAATGCCAGTTTTGAATTCAATGGAGAATACGCGATTGCACTTCCTGTTTTTTACAGAAAAAGGTTAAATGTTGCCTACTTTTTTAATATTTGATGGCACCATATTTTGAAAATTCGATAGAATGTTTATCATGATGAAAGGACACGTTAGGCTTAAGATAGCGATGAGGGCGTTACAATGAGATAAGTGTTCGAAAACTTCTCGTATCGAACAGATGATTATTTCAGGTTAATAACAACAGCATTGCTTAACATTTCCTAAACATTACATCTAAATACCATATAGCTTCACTAATCCACAAGTGCCACAACCGTGGTTAAATTGTTCAACGCTCCTTTAAGGCAATTCACCTGTTGCTTCGGAACTACGAGACATTAATCAGGGGATTATTTGGATGGTCGTTTTGCTGTCATAGCCCATTTCCGAATTCGTCACCCTCAACACTCGTTTGTCTCGGTGGGTGATTATTCGACCCTCCCCCTCTCATACCCTAAGTGAGTGTTAAAAATCGTTTGCAGATTATTTCCGGGACGATTCGATTCGAAGAGGCATTTTTATTGAGCAACAACATGACCGTAAATCAAACTTTTCGAGACCTTTAAGACCAGATTAGTCTCGGTGATGTGGTTTATTGTAGTTACGATCTGATCAGGAAATTTCCATAGCAAATGCATTAGTTTGTTTGTGTTCGAAAATTGTATTTTTGCCTAAAGCACGTAATGGAAAGATGTTCGTATTCGAAAATGGAACTTTCAAGAATTAATTTTTGAATCTAAGAATGCATTTTGGCTGCCACCGTTTGTCAAAAAGAATTTGCAATTTTTCGTTTCGATGGTCAGAATGATATTAAAAGTAAAGTTTAAACATTATTCTCAGAATAACCTTTCTAGGGGAACGTTTAAAAATTTCTTCTTCCTGGAATTCTTTCTTCCGAAGAAAAATGTTCTTGCCGTTTTACTTAGAAAGTTTAAATTTCTTTTTTCCGTTTCAGTGATTGGATGATATTAAAAAAATCATAGTTTAATCACGATTCAGGAAGATTTGACTAATCTGGTAGTCTCTCCAAACATTGTTGTTGATTTAAATATGATTGCAGTTCAAAGATTTCAAAGTCACATCTTTTTGTAAATTTATCTCGAAGATTTTAATCTTTGGGGAAAAAATCATGTGTCAAATTGTGTTTCTGAGCACATACCGCAAATCGAATACCTTCTTTGAACTCAAGATAAATATAGAAAAATAATACTTTAACCTATCCTAATGTTGGAATTTGAAAAATGTGAATTTAAGGAAATGAAATCCTTAGAAAAATATTTTGATAGAAATCTTGAAAAAAGACATTTCAATAATTAAAATGTAAAGATATATTTACAAGAAACATAATATTGCAAATAATTTAATAACCAGTGTGCTTGTTACACAATTTTAGAATTTCTTTATTGCATAGAAATATTCAGGAAACCATATGAAAAGAATCCTGTTTGTAAAGGCCATATATTTTATCCAAAAGTTGTCGAACTCAACAAAAAATTAGTTTGTTTTATCGAACTAATGCGAACCAACTGAACACACCCCTTTCTGCACAGTTTATTTTAATACTGAAACATTTATTCTGAAAATATACTTAAATGACACGAATTGATAAATAGAATGCATTTTGATTTTATTTACAATGAATCCCATATTTAAATTTAATATGTATAGTTCGAAGTGTTTCGGATATTACATATTATGTGATTTTCGAATTCTGTTAAGAAGAAATAATTTTTCAGATCTTGGCATTTCCTTTTTTGAGACATAATAAAATGTTGTTGGTATTTTCAGTGCCAAAGCTTTAGAGCTTAATGAATGAACTGTTTTCCGTTTTGACAGGGGAAAAAAAAGGTGTAACGTATTTTAAGATACATTTAACGTATTTGTAAAAAATTTCATTAGGTATAAGAAGTATATATACATCCAGTTTGTCAATTTTCTACACTAGTTAAGAAAGTCCAACTTAAATATTGATTGCTAAATTAGAGAAATATTTTTGAATATATATCCCTGAATTTGACAGGAATATGAAATGATAATAGGGTCGTGGTTACCCCCGTATCAATGATACAGGGCCCCCGAGTTACGGGGGCCCCAACATAAGCAAGCAAAACATCGTAAAATGTTGTCAATGGTATGTTTAAAAGAGCACCCATTTGCAAAAAATTAGATCCACAAAGAATTTTAATACAGGGCCCATTCAGAACTAGCTACACCAATGAGTGATATAAATATTAAAAATCGCGAAAAACGAGGTCCAATGTAAGAAAACATTTTTAAAGCTATTTCCTTAAAAAATGGTTGGATGTTACACTTTTTCAGTACCAATTGCAAGCAATAAAACAATGCCGTTTACTTAAATTTTTCGAAATCATTTTCTAAGCTTTTGAAAATTATGGCTCAAGAAAGCTACATGGATTCTCGAATTCAATGCACTTCATAAAATATTCATGTTTACGTATACATTCACACCACGTTAGACGTATTAAAAACTATCGAAGATTCCGTCCTACACTTCGCGAAGAACGATTTACGAAACTGTACGGTAGCCATTGTGAATTTTTCTTTCTGTTGCCATTCCTTTCTGTTAAAAATTAAGTTAAGAACACATTTTGTTGTGTTTTCAACAGTCGTATACAACACAACTAACCTTCCAGCTTGAGGGCCACGTAACTTTACATAGTAAATTATGCACACGAAACAAATAAAAAAAAAGATTCTTAGAATAAAAATCCTTCTTTATTGCCTTGTAATCTTTGCAGCGTGTAGAAATAAATCTTCTGCCCAGTCAACGTTTTCGCATTGACGCACCTGGCTTGGAAAGTTAGTAAGACAGCTGTAACCTTTTATTTGGTAGGCTTCTACTCAGAAATTCGATGTCGTCTGTATCTTCCTTTTTTATTTTTATTTTCTGTCGATGACACATTTAGTTTTGTTTGAGGATGCCAAGTTTCTCTAACTGCAGTATACATGCATTTATCATGAACTGTAAGCTTATGAGAATTTCGTGCATTTTCACAACTATTTGCGAAATGTGACTTAAGCAGAAGCTTAGGACAAAAACATATAAAAAGAAATGAATGCTTAAGTTTTGCAGCGAGCGTGCTTGCCTTGCGAGAAACACAATAGCCCATCTAATTTTAAGCCTAACTCCTGGTTTTCGGCACCATCTTTGATTCTATAGAGCCTTCCAAATTCTTTATTTTCCTTTCTTTTTGTTTGTAGTTTATTACAACTAATTATATATGGCATTTAAAAAGGTCTTTAAAATAGGGAAATTTGAAACTAAAAAGATATTTGATCCATTACAATTTTTATTTTTCAATACCAGCACGTTGTTGTAAATTACAGACTCTCTGTTCATTTGCTAATTTTTTTAAAGTTTAAATACGCATAAAGTTTACATTCTATTTTCATTTAATCATATATGATGTGATTTATATATTCAAACAATAATAGCGAAAAAATTCTTACTTAATATTTCTGTAAAAACAAAATGCGTGGCAACAATAATTTGTTAGATATAATAATAAAATATTTCTAGTTCACTACAGTTTTTAATACTTTTTAAATTAATATCACAAAATGTTTAAGCACAACAGCTTAGCCCTCTGTTCTTTGAATATTTTCCATTCCTAACAGAGAGATGCATACTTTTTAGTTAAAGAATTAGTACAATAATAAGGACATGAGAGCTAGAAGAAGTATTTAAATATGTTACTGTGTTTCAGATAATGTTCTTTCAAAAACGAAATTTCACATCACATAAAAAGTTTTTGAAACATTTTATTCTAATAGGGATTTTTTTTTAAAGAAATGTTCTGATTTATAAAAAGAAGTAATGTGAGCTCCAGCTGATAATTTAAGCAGTTAAAAGAATCAATTGAATACATTTTTATACTTTGAATTCTCTGAAAACTAAATTGTATAACTAATAAGTAATTTTTTTGACGTTAAAATTATTAAATAAATATAGTTTCAGCTTTAACAGTAATTCATAAATATTTTTTAATATTTTTATTAGCATTTATTTGTTTTGGTTTTTTATAGTTATAGGAAAACATATCTCTTTGAAAAGTTTTAATTTGATATTCTTAAATTAATTAAAATTCACAATGTTCTACAATTGTTTATTGTATTAAATTTTCATTTGAAACAAATTTTTACAGTTTTTTTTTTAATTTTACAATAGGTAGTACGTTAGTATGCGACTGTAAACTTCGCTGGATCATCGAATGGGTCAAAAAATATGATCTTCAGGTGACAAGCCGAGAAAGAAATCCTCAATTTTGTGGAAGACCCACGGCATACCGACGCCGAGTTTTACCCCAGATGTCACCACTGGAACTGAAATGTGATGATGAAGCCCAATCCAGTACCGCTGCAAGTCTGTCTTCCCCGCCTTCCACAACGGTAGTTCAGACGCAATCATCTCAGCACAGGCCAACCGTTTCTGCAACCGGTCGAGATCTGAGAGCCCCGAGAACATCCTCCCTCGATCAATTGCACCTCACAGAAGTAATTAGACGAGGCACAGACCTTACTGTCAAGTGGGAAGGTTTTAGAGAAGACAACCTTGTTCGGGCCAGATCTGCAGCACCCGTCCATGCCATGTTCCGAATCTTTGGGGAACCTCACTTCCAGTTGGGGCAGACAGCGAATCCAAATACTGGCTGGGCACAGTTTCAGGTTCCAGACGGTAGAGCTATTGTCGTCTGTGTGGTGGACACTGCCCAAGCTGCCACCCTCTCAGCCAATTCAGTACCCAGAAACCAATGCAATGAAGTGAACGCCGAAAAGGTGTCTGATTCTCAACTAAACAAAATCATCATCGGCTCTTCCGCAGCAGTTTGTGGAATGATCATCATTGCAGTGATCATCTTCGTATGCTGCTCCAGAAAGTCTGGCCGAAAGCAGGCTATGCCACGGCCGGTAATGAAATCCGAGCATGAATGGGAAACAGCTTCAGTTTACAGCGGCAGAAGCATACCTCGGGCTCGAGCTTACCACGGGTCAGTAAACCCATCCTACCTCCACGATCCGAGAACACCAGATGATGTCCAGTCTTTTAGATCTTTGCCACCTGCCAGAGCTCATCGGGGTGGTCACATGATGGGCAATCGAGACATGCACAGTTCGCAAATCGCTCTATCTCAACTATCTGGCCACCATTCATTCCTAGGTACTTATGGGGGTGAAACCCATCAAAACGGCTGGGGAGCATCACATCATTGGGACAACACCGACGCTTATTCAGATAGACATGCACCTTCCAGGTTATCTTACGGAAAGGACAATTACGGTTAAATTAATGATTCACGTCACATGAGAGATGCTATACTATTATTGATTCTCTGATGCGTATATGGGCAGAAGAGAATCTGAACTTGATGATCGTAGAAAAAAACTATGGATCTCCAATTTTCTGAAAATCTGCTGAAGATTTTCGTTTGAATTGTGTTCTGAACATTCGTTTGAACAAACTGTGTGAAATTCATACTATAAAAAAAAGAGATATCATAGATACAAATATCCCTATTTGTGAGTTTAAAACTCTTGACTTAGAAAAATTTATACTAAATTAGAAAGTTATTTTCAATGTTGGCTTTTAACAATTTCCTTGTTTTTTTAACAGAAAATATGAGTGACAAGCGCAATCGAAACAATTTGTTTAGTTAAAATCGATTCCTAAATCAAATAGGATATATTTAGACAATGAAGCAAGCATGAATTTGATAATTTAGTTGTACGTTAATTGTTTTAATATTTTTAAAGATTCATCATTCTGTTTTTAACTTTTACTTCGTTTTAAATTATAAGAGAATCTGAAACAATACGTTTGAAATAATGTACACATAATTACAATAGAATTATCAAATCAGTTTTAACTATGAGTAAATTCGTGCCTTTTTTTTCCTTTTTAGTTTTCCACCCTATTAATCAAGCAGAACGCGGATCGGATTATTTTAATTAAAATGATATAGCTATTTATTTTAGGAAGTGCCAAGACTACAAAAATAGATTGCATTTTTTAAATTAAAAAAACCCTATATACAACTTTCAATTATGCTTTTAAAGGTATTTTAATAGCTTTTTGCAGGTGCCAAGCAATAAAACACTTAGTGTACATGAAATACGATCCTGTTCTTATATGTATTAAGAAATTAAAATATTCCATTTATAACTATAAAAATGGGATTCTCTTTTTCCATTTTTCAGTTACTTTTTAACAAAAACAAAAATTCCAAAATGCCTAAATGTTTTGAAGGGAAAAAAAATCGAATGTTTTATTTGTAAGAATTATTTATATGTACATAAAAATTAAACTTAAGTTATTATATAAGTGACAGTGAATAGATTTGCATGAAGAATTTTCAGATTATTTTTATATCTATTTAAATTATTTTAAATAATATTTAAAACATAAAAAAGAATATTTGATAAAAAAAATAATAAATAGAATATCACATGCATGCAACCATAAGCTTTCTAAACACACAAAAAGTTTAATATTTTTTTAAAAACAAAATTTTTTTTTGAAAATTAGCATAAACTTGACCACTTTTTATAGTCAAAAGTGGTGAAAATAATCCCCCCCCCCCCGGTACAAATTTATTTCTAAGTAAAACATATAAATCTAACAAAATAGCCTTATGCAACAATAAATACTAAGCAGTTATTGCTTTATCATATACATTCCATATTATTGTAAAATCAGAATAAACTGTTTCAATGATGGATACTTCTGCATAACTTTTTAGCGTTCGAAAACTGTCAACGCCTTCTAAGCCAGTTCAAATGTTAACAGGAAGCACTTCCTAGTAAACGCTCTCTGGTAGAGTCGTTTTGGATTTGATCAATCCTTTGTTTTTGCTTGTGTTCAAGCACATCAAGACAGTTTCATAACAATTTTGAATCTTCGTCATTTCATCAAAGGAAACACACAAACCATGCGCATTTTTTTCATTGGAAGAAAATATCTAAGTCAGTTTCTTTGTAAAGCTTTTCAAGGCTGACTCTCTTTACATTTGTTTTCAATCATTTGTATATACTATACTGTTTAAGGTAAATGTTTGTACGTTTGCACATTTATGTATTTCACATAATAAAAAATTATTAATATTTATAATCTGTTTTTGTCTCTGTATGGTCCTTTATTTCTTGGTGATAATTTTATAAAGCATTATTTCATTGTTTTTATTTACGAATTCCTACTGAATTATGATTCCGGAGTCTAAAAGCTTTAAAGCATTTTAAGTATCGTGTTACCATTTTATTTCGACGCATCATCTTTTTGTAAAGGTTTATTGTTAAAGCAAAGATTTAAAATTAGTATTGTAGACTGTTGGACGTTAAAGATTAAGCTAAGGGTGGTAAATTCGCGTTGGGTTCAATGAAGTCTCCTTTGGTGTAACAACCATTTATTAATTATAACAAATTATTTTTTTTCATATGTAATTCTTCATGAATAATTTTGAGTATGACTGTGGATCCAATTTTAAGTTCCTTCTGTATCATTTGGTAGGTAGAGTGATCATCATCCATTAACATTTTTCGTGTGGCAGACACATTATCCGGGATTACGGTCGACCGCGGCCTTCCTATGTATTCTTCATCCTGAAGAGAATTGTGACCACTGCAGAATTCTTTAAACCATCTGAATACAGTAGCATGACTGGAGATTCATCACCAAATGCTAATTGCAGCCGTTGAACGCATTCCTGTTGATTTAATCCCGCTTTAAAATCGTAGAAAATCATAGCACAATAATGTTACTCGCGTCAACTCCATTTTCTCTTCTGTCTAAAATTTATTCTGTGCCAAACAACTTGAAGTAAGTGAGTACAAAATCGCCTGCTGTATTAAAATAATTTGTATTTTCACATCAAACCGTTAATTTTCTTTTGTAAATTCTCGCCTGCGCGTATCTCATAAATTTCAGAGTGACCCTCGTGTTATGTATTTTTAAACATATTTATTAAAGCAAGAAATAAACACCATAAAATATAAGTATTTCCCTTCACTACAGTTAGATAAAAAGATAAATAGAAATTTTAATGTGAATCTGGTGCTTACACCAATCTACTTTCATATCACAAAATCAGGGGTATAATGTGTGACTTTCAATTTCACACGAATCTGAGCGTTGTCACGGCTCTTAAACCATTCCTTTGCAGACCCAAAATATTTTTAACATGGATGAGAAAAGATTTTCTACTTAGATTTGTAGAGCTAAAAGCGGGAAGCAGAAAACATACAAGTTCCTCTCTTCAAACAAATATCTCATATTCAGTAATATACAAAATAGATTTAAATTTATCTTTCAGATATTTTCGTAATTGCGTAAATGTCCATAGTTTTGAAGTTGTTTGTCAAATAGGTCCATTACACACAATTTTTATCAACTCCTCCCCCACTGAAAAATTGTGGTGTTGTGCAAAGTGCCACTGAGAATTGTGCCGTGTGCCACAGATTGCCAACCCCCCGGTATATATTTTACATTATAATATAAATGATATTTTTCGCCAATGTTAACATATATTATCAATGCAAATTAATGAACATAAGAGGGGGAAAAACCCTACAATCATTTGTACTATATTTCATTGAAAATTTATAAACTTTGTTAACATTTATTAATTTTGCATGGATTGATTTTTAAGTCATTTAAAGCTAATAAAATAAGTAGTATTAATGTTCAAAAATATTGGCATAAGAACTTTAAAATATATTGTGTTTGAAAATGAGATTGAATTGAAGCAATCCAACAAATCACTGCGGTTCTAGGACTACGTGAAACCTTTGTGACATATCTCCTCATAAGATACATCTCAAGTGACACATGACCTAATCTCCCACATCCTGAATTCCACTCAATTTGAAGAAGCAAGAAAAAGCTAAAAGTTGTTCGTAATGTTTTGCACGAAAGGTTTTTGGGGGTACCAGGATCAGTGGCGTAGCTACCAATGGGTTAAGTCGAGGGGGGGGGGGCTTCAAGCTCTGGAAGGGGCCCGCGGACCCTGACCACCAAGCAAGTTGAACTTGCGATAATTTCTCCCAAATTTAAGATATAAATATAAAAGGTTGCAAAACATAACTATAATCATGGCAATTCAGTTGAAAGTAATTTTGAACTTGAATCCCCCATATTTTTTCACTTATTTGTTTAGTGTTACGATCTTACCTTTTCAAAAGTTTATTTTATTTTCGTTTTTTTTTCCCTTTCATTTTTCTGTAAATTGTTACTTGAAAGTTCCATGAAAATCTTATAATTATTATTGCATTTTAAGAAACCTGCACAAAAAGCAATTTCTTCTTACTTACATTCTATTTTAAATAACTATATGATTCATAGTAAGCCAGCTTCCTGTTTCAATATTTCGCAATCTTCTTTCATCTGGAATAGACTGAATTAATTTTGTTTCAATAACCGCGCGCAGTTATTTAAGAGGCAACGAGTAACGGACTTCAAAATACTATTCTCTTTAATCCTTGATATTAAAGAAATTCCTCCCTTCTCCCCTCGTTCCGTCGGATGCGGCAGCCGGTTGAAAGACGGGCTTGGTTGTCATAGAGATGTGACGTCATTTTCTCTTCGCTCTCCTTCGAAAACGAAACAAACTAAATCAACTGAGGGAGAGTGGTTTCTTACTCACCCCTCCACCAGCGGTGTTGCGCTGCACTCAATGTGGACTACTATATATTTTTATGTAGCTTCAACAAATTCTTTTTTCTACTTATTATGATTGAGCGGATAATAGAGATTTCTCTAAGGTTTCACGTAAATGTGTAACCATTACCGCGCGTTATCTGAAGTAATTTTGTGTCCCCCCTCCTCTGCTCTTTTGCAGAGTGTTTTTTTTTAAGAATAATTTTCATAATATTGTACTGTATTTTGTTGTTTATGCTTATTCTAGTATCATTTCCTGTCAATCTCGGTGGATCATTTTGTAGCTCTAAGCCCTCTGGTGGATGTTCGATCCTCCCAAATAAATAACCAGGGATCTCCAAAAGCTGTTGCTTTGTAGAGTAGCATTTCGTTTCTCCAGAGTTTTAACTTCAGTAAATGCATACAAAATGAAATACATAAATTATAAAACTGAGATTAGTGATAAAAAAAACACCCGGTGCTGCGTTTAAGCGCGAATAATGCAAAGAAAGAGAAGATAGTAATCAAAAAAATTGTAGCTTTGTATATTTAAAATATGCCGACCGGGTGGCGTAGTTGGTTTGTCGCTGGCCTTCTGCACCCAAGGTTGGGGGTTCGACCCCGGCCCAAGTCGGTGAATTTTCATGATGCAGACAATCGACAGCGACCATGTCGTATGATTATGCAGCATGTAAAAAAACCCTTGAAGTGCCCGTTTGACTTGGGTGCTCTTGGCAAAATTAAATTCCTAAGTTCAATTTCGCATCGTCAGAGCTGAGGTGCCTCCATCTGAGAGGAAACTAGGCGTCAAAATTACTTGCGGCAACTGGTGTAGCCTATACGGTGCAGCACTAAAAAGTGATATCAGCTCCTGGGGAATGAACTAGGTCTGCAAAGGTAAAAAAAATACCAATACGCAGCCCCTTTAGAAAAAAATATTTAAAATTTTCTTTTTTTTTAAAATTTTGTATTTGATAAAATCCACCAAGATAGGCCTTTATTTTTTTTAGCACCAGGGCCTTTTAGGCCAGGGACCTACCTATGCCACTGACCAGGATTAAAATTTGCTATTCGATTTTGACATGTGGAGCTTGAAACTGACGACCGTAACTCCTGAACTAACATAACCCTCATAAAAAAAAATAAGAAACAGCAAGATAGTTGAAAAAATATATATATCACAATGAACTTGACTTTTTTTCCTTTTAAACAACATTCTGTTTTTGTACCTAAATTAATTTCCTTACAGTCTATTTGCAAAAAATCACAAATAAATCTTTCAGTTGACGTAACAAAACCGATGAACAAGTAAACCAAAGCATTTTCTAAGTCGCATTCTTAACGCTGATTTACTCGAAATGCTCATTTTGAGAATTTAATGTTTATTTCAAAAAATAACAAATGCTTACGCGCATGATTACACTGTAACATCAAGTTAAAGAATGAAGACTGAACATTTGGAAGTAATAATTTACGGTCATGGTTTTTCCTCCTTTAAAATGTCTTATTGATCCAAGTCTTTTTCAAGAGTATTATTAAGGGGAAAATGGTGACGAGTTCTGTTTGTTTTGTTACTTCTTAATACTATGTACAAAAACCTTTCTAAATCTTCAAGCATCATTTGGCTTTTAGCGTTAAATTAAAAGACCTTTATAAAAATTCTGCCATTTATACAGTTTTCAGATATAATACCAAAATCAGATATTACGTACTATTAAGTTTTATAGAAGAGATAAAAAAATGTAAAATCGGGAAACCACAAAGTGGTAGGAGATATTCTATCATTCTCAAAATTACGCTTTATAAAAATATTTTGGTACTTTTCCGTTAGCCGGGCACAAATGTCGCCAATTG
Source organism: Trichonephila clavata (assembly GCA_019973975.1). Lineage (NCBI taxonomy): Eukaryota > Metazoa > Arthropoda > Arachnida > Araneae > Nephilidae > Trichonephila > Trichonephila clavata. Next base: position 112,283 of record BMAO01001972.1, read on the forward strand.
TGAACCAAACGCGAGCTAAGTCGCCAAGCAAAGCAAATGACAACAGTCAACGGAAAGTCGAAAACGTTCAACTGTAAACAAATATTAATTAATAGTAAGCAAATCAGTTTTACCCAAAAAGTATGCTTATAATTATTGGTTTTTCCAGAATACAGATTCTGATCGCATGTCGCGTTCTTTGCCAGAAAACCTTTCTCTTGAAAAAAAGAGACTGCATCTTTTTCAGTTCTGGCTAAATTCCAAATGTTCATGATTTTTTCAAAATTCCTTCTTAAGCTCACTCTTTTTCTATATTTATCTAGTTCAAATTTTCAATCGTTAATAAAACGCATTTTAAACCACTCGATTGAGCTGAAATTTTATATACACGCTTATTTTGGATGGTAAAACAGTAATTTAATTATAATTAATAAAAATTAGTTATTCAAAGTATTACACATGCAGCCACGTTGGCATCATTTTTGGCGACTTAGCGACCATTTTGGCGACTTGAGTCAAAACTTGAAATGGTTTTTTCTCACATTTTAATGCACCCATTTGAGTTGAAATTTTCTATATAATATTGTTTTGGTAACAATACAATAATTTAACTATAATTAATTAAAATTATTGACTGAAATTAATTATTTAAAGAATTACAGATGCAGCCACGTTGGCTTCCTTTTTAGCGAGTTGGGTCCAAACGTCGATTTTTTTCTTTTTCTCGTTTCAAAGCTGAACAGTTGAACTGAAATTTTATATACACGATTGTTTTGGATGACACACAATGCGATACTTTAATGATAATTAATAAAATTTAATTGCCACTTATACTGTGATTCTCACATATGTATATACATATTTATATTAATTGTAACTATTAAGAAAAGGAACTAAAATCAAAAATTTTTTGTTGATCTAAGTAGGAATGGACTTAAAAATTTTTTTCTTACATTACTTGGTAAAACAAAAATTAAGATGACAGGAAGAAAGGAGAACGTGCTTTGTTTTAAATGAATTCAGAGAATAAAGCACATGGCCCCAATCGATCATTCCTCTTATGGTTGTAAGAAATGTGGCGGAATTCTACATAATTTGGCGATTTTTCATTTGAGCCCGGCTAACGGAAAAGTACCAAAATTTTTTAAAATGCAACGAAAATATTAAGGTCATTTTTCGTCATAAAAACTAATTTATTCTTGTTATAACTTCGCTTCAATCGTTGCGATGAAAGTTATTTTCATGATAGCAAGTCAGTAGATTTGAACAAAGATAAATATTTAATGGATTGAGATGAGTTGAGTACGAAACATAATTCTACAGTAACAGAAACTAAAACAATCGAATAACTAGAGTTGCCATTCTACAGTAGCTAAATTACAATATGAAGAGTGGTTGCAACAATTATTAAACATTTTTAGAATATTTTAAGATAAGATGTATTAATAGAAAGAGGCGTTAATTAAAAAAGTAAACATAACTCATACAATCCACAAAAGTATTTATAATAACTGTGATGAAAATATATAATTATGTATTCAATATTTATATAATAAATGTATTTATAATGTTATCCTATTTAAGTCTTAGATAAAACTTATACAACTAAGATATTTCATAACTAAATTTTTGAATCCAAGTTTGATTTTAAAATTTGTTCTTTTGTTACTAAATTAAACATTAAATATTTGCCTTTTTTCTTTCATATACGTAACACCGAATAAGAAAAATTACAATTATTTTATGCTTTATTCCATATTTTTCAATTCATCAAACGTAATGAATAATTCATTCAACTTTCTTAATTTCTAAAATTTATCTGGAACGATTCGATCTTTTTGTATGAAAATCAGCGCCATCTTTTTTTTAAACAAGTAACCGGTTTCTTCTGAATAGTTCGATTCTGGATCTTTTAAGCTCAAACAATTTCTTTTTCTACATTAATCTTAAATTTCAGATAGTCTATGCTTTCTAATGTATTCTATTTTTGTACTCATAGCGATGGCATTTTAAATGCAGATCACATTCAGATATGTTTGTCTAGTTATCGGTATCCCATTTCTGTGCGCGAAATATCTATTTCTCTTTCGATCAAAAACATGAAAATGCACATGCTATTCATATGCTTTTCTTAGAAATAATTTGAAATTCATTCTTATCGATCACAGCTAGAAAAAATTCGACTGAAATTTAAATTTTGTGCCGATAACCTTGAAATTGCGTGCCTGTGTGTAAGAGAGGTAATCTTAGAATATTGTAATTTTTCCACTCGTAGCTTTGGATTGGGTAATTCTTCAAAAATTAAATAATACATCTTTTTAAATAGAGATTGTTATCAGATCCTATATGAATTGCAAGAAATGTAGCTTTTTCAAAAGAAATGAAACGACAATAACAACGTCTGGTTTATAGCATACTAGCTGTTACCCGCCCGCTTCGCTGGGTATTTCATGATGTTTTATAAATTTTTACTGCCTATATATATGTATAAATTATTGATATCTAAGTCCTAGCATTAAGAATTCGATTGAATTGAAAATATACTTATACCTGTAACTGTCACCTGTTGATAAAAAAAAAAGGGCAGAACTCATCTAATTTGTATTTTTTAAAAATCTCTAAAATTGAAGCATAGAATGATGTTTGCTCTTTCGTAACTCAAAAACCAAGTGGATTCCCGCAAAACCAATTTTCGGTGGATCTCTACTCCGTAAATTGAACATGCAAGCCAAATTTCAAGTCTAAATCTAACAGAAAAAAGCAAAATTTTACTATAAATATCCCCGTAATCCCGTTGAGAGCCGTTTTCCAAAATTACCGCTCTTAGCGGATTTCAATTCAACAAAAGAAAAATGCAAACCAAATTTCATTATTATAGTCCTTGTAGCTCGAAAAAAGTAATTTTTTTTGTCAATACGTCCCAGTAACCCCCTGCAACCCCCAGAACTTGATTTGCTTAAAATTTATTCTTAGTGGATCCCTATTCAACAAAAGAAACATGCTTAACAAATTTCAAGTATATGGGTCTAACAATTGAAAACAGGAATTTCTTTCTGTAACTCCTCTTGACCCTCGCAAACATCTTTAGGGTCAATTTTCATTTTACTCTTTGTTAGAGGAACTCTATTTCATGAAAGGAACATGCCTACCAATTTTCAAGCAGGATGATCAAGTAGTTTAAAAATGGAAATATTTATCGATTACTCCTCTTAATCTCCCGAAATTAAACTTGGTAGTTGATATTCGCGAAACCCATTTGTAGAGGTTCTCTACTTTACGAAAGGAATCTGCTTATCAAATTTCAAGACTGTACGTCTCACAGTTTAAAAATGGGGATAATTGTCTATAACGCCACTTGAGCCCCCGCAACGCACTTCTGGGTCTGTTTTCACAAAACACATTTTATAGGGGAATTGCACTCTATGAAAGGAATCTGCTTAGCAAAATTTGAAGACTGTGCGTCCAATTAATTAAAAATGCAAAAAAATTATCAATAACGCCCCTTAAACCCCCGCAACACCACCTAGGGGTCGATTTTCACAAAACACATTTTGCAGTGTATTTCTATCCTATGAGAGGAATCTGCTTACCAAATTTCAAGACTGTGAGTCTAATAGTTTAAAAAAAGAAATAATTATTTATATCTGCCCTTAACCCCCCGCAACACCCCTTGGGGTCAATTTTCTCCAAACCCGTTTTGTAGCGGATATTTACTCCAAGAAAGAAACATTCCTACCAATTTTCAAGTAGGTAGGTCAAATAGTTTAAAAACGAAAATATTAATCTCTTACGCCCCTTAATCCCCGCAACGCCACTTAGAAGTCTGTTTTCACAAAACCCGTTTTTTAACTGATCATTATTCTACGAAAGGAATCTATATATCAAATTTAAAGACAGTGCGTCAAATAGTTTAAAAATGGAAATAATTATCTATAACGCCCCTTAAGTCCTCTCAACGCCACTTGGGGGCAATTTTCACGAAACCCATTTTTAGCGTATCTCTACCCTATGAGAGGAATCTGCTTACTAAGTTTCAAGACTGTACGTCTAATAACTTAAAAATAGGAATTTATAACGCCCCTTAAACCCCCCCCCCGCCCCCGCAACACCCCTTGGGGGTCAATTTTCCCAAAACCCATTTTGTAGCGGATATTTACTCCAGGAAAGAAACTTACCTACCAATTTTCAAGCAGGTAGGTGAAGTAGTTTAAAAACGGATATATTTATCTATTACGCCCCTTAATCCCCCGCAACGCCACTTAGAAGTCTGTTTTCACAAAACCCGTTTTGTAACTGCTCATTATTCTACGAAAGGAATCTATATATCAAATTTAAAGACAGTGCGTCAAATAGTTTAAAAATGGAAATAAGTATCTATAACGCCCCCTAAGCCCCTGCAACGCCACTTGGGGTCGATTTTCAGCAAACTCATTTTGTAGCGGATCTCTACTCTCTGAAAGGAATCCGATTACCCAATTTCAAGATTGTACATCAAGTAGTTTAAACATGGAAACAATTATTATTAAAGCCCTTAACCCCCCGTAACGCCCCTTGCGTTTCGAATTTCGGAAAATCCTTTCTTAGCTGATGTCTACTCTATCAAAGGAACATGTCTATCAAATTTCAAGTCTGTAGGTTGAATAGTTCCAGAGATTTTGTGATTAGTCAGTCGTCAGTCAGTCAGTGAGTCGCTTTTCTCCTTTATATATATAGATAGGGGGAAAATCATTGAATATCGCTTAGACGCGGGAACCTTAAATGCTAACTGGTTCATTATCTTTCTCTATCAACACGCGAATAAAGAAATTATGAGTCATTCTGAGTTTAGGCTACAAATAAAATAGGCAATCTACACAATACCATCTTCCATTCCACATATTCTATATTCTCATTATTTTTTAAAAATATAACTTAATATTTACAAGTACGGAACAGATGAATACGGATAGAAATATGTGAAAATTATTGATCCGTTTTCTCAAGATTGTTCTCGCCTTGAAACGGGTCTATCCGAGAATCTTCAAATAATCCTCTGGGGATAAATTTCTTTCTTTTTAACATTATATTCTATTGAAAACTTTCTCCCGAAGAAGAAGACTTGATTTATTCATATGAGTTGTTATATTTAAGCGTAGACATTTAGGTACGCGAAGTTAGTCGCTGGATGTTCAATTATTGACAATTGGAGAATGTTATAAGATTGAGCTTAAGAATTACGACTTTAGGTCGTACAAGCAAGAGATTTGCCGTGAAGTCTAGCGTAGAAGTCCAGAGTGTTCCAATAGTAAGTGGAATAGATTATACTCATATGTTAAGTATTCTTAAGCCGTGTTTTTGCTCTTCTAATTAGTTGTGTAGTGCATTTCCTACCTTTAGTTGTTTGGCTTAAGTAATTGGGATAAAATAAATTTGAATTTGAAACTGATTATCTGTACTCGAACCCCCCAAATACCGTTACCAGGTTGTTACAGCCTGATATAAAAAATAACAACCCCGAATTCTGATAACTTTTTAAGGTAGTTGAAATACTAAAAAAAAAAAAAAAAAAAATACAGAAAGCATTGTTTTCATCACACTACTGCTTATTCTCATTAGAATGAATCTATCTGTTCGAAATACTGTTCCCTACAACGGTATCTAATTTATAGGGATTCACTTTGAAGAATTAGAACAGTAAAAGACTCATCTAGTAAGAATAATTTAGAACAAGTGTTACATTAAATTTCAGAAATAATCAACTGATTTGTTCTTAGTGTCGCATTTTAAAGTTACACGAGGTTTAGCTGTAACTGACGACCCTGAGATGGCTTCCTACTCATCAAACCCCTGTACCAGGCCAACGCGAGGACTTTTAGCCTCGATGGATTTAACGTGCATCAGCATTATTACACATTGGGTCTTTATCAGTACCGGGACTCGAACTTACTCCTCGACAGTAACAAGTCCACTTGGCTACCGTTACCAGACTATTAGATGAATCCAATTAAGAAAGAAAAAATAGTACGAGGACTGTTTTTTAAGTAAGGTCCGTTTGTTTTTTAAAAAAATAACAATATTTTGTTTCAAAAAACCTTTATTTTAGGATTGTACATACTTTTGCCTATTTTTCTACATAGTTGCCGAGTTTATTAATGCACTTGTCATACCTTAGAACTAAGTTTTGAAAATCCTCTTCAAAGAAGTTTGCCGCCCGGTCGGACAGCCAAGAGTTCACGGCCGCTTTCACTTCTTAACGGCGTGGCATGCTGTCAAAAGGTGTTTTGCTCCTCCACGATAGCGCAAGGCCTCCCACTTCTCGAAAGACTCGGGACATAATCGAATCTTTTGGCTGGGAGGTTTTGGACCATGCACCATACAGCCCCGATCCTGCTTCTCTAACGATTTCCACCTTTTACGGTACCACAAACACAGTTTTGGTGGGAAGTGCTTCAGTGACAACGAAGAAGTGAAAGCGGCCGTGAACCCTTGGCTGTCCGACCGGGCAACAGACTTCTTTGAAGAGGATTTTCAAAACTTAGTTCTAAGGTATGACAAGTGCATTAATAAACTTGGCAACTATGTGGAAAAATAGGCTTAAGTATGTACAATCCTAAAATAAAGGTTTTTTGAAACAAAATATTGTTATTTTTTAAAAAACAAACGGACCTTATATAAAAAAAAAATCTTGAAAAAAGGATACAAAATTATGCTGGCTAAAATACCGTATTTACTCGAATCTAAGCCGCCATCAATTTTCAGCCGCTCTCCCAATTTTTCTCCTTGTTTTTAAGAAAAAAATAAAGAATTGTGTAAAACGTTTATCAATATTTGATAGTTAAGTAATTTTTCAAAAAAAATTTATAAGAAGTTAATAATTTATTTATTTGACCAGTATTAAAAGCTTTCATATACATACATGAATCTACAACCACTCTAACCGTGTAATGCCTGTCGGTTCCTGCTTCCCTCTGAAACCCCTTGTCTACCCTCAGACCCGGCAAGGTGTGTGGGAGAAACTGAATAATCAGTAGACATGATTCTCTAATTATTTTATTGTCCTCAAAATATCAAGCAGACAGAATAACAATCTAATTAAGATAACAGATCAGATAGTGAGACTCAATAGATTGGGGATAATAATACGGACCCTCAACTGACTCCATGATAGCTTAAACACGCTCAATATAAACTACGTCGCACACTAATAAGCTAACTTCTATTTAAATAAGGATCACGGTACCCGTACTTTTATGAAGTTGAGTCCTACACTTGAACCTTGAAGGCGATCCTTATCTGGATTTAATCACCGTCGATTGATCTACTCTCAATAATCTTCCAATGATAAACTCCGAATGCATTTAATCATTCCACGATCCTTCACTCTCCAACTAACTTGCCAACTAGCTCTTCAAACTAGCGAATACAGAATTTATATAATATACTTAATTTGCATAATCACGCTTCCTTACTCGGTGAAAGTTGGTTGATAAAATTGTTTCCCCAGAAGAATCTCCAAGGGGTTAGTAGAACCGCGTATAGATCCGTCACAACCGTTAGTATGTTGCGAAGACGATTCGTTATTCCCACTGTCCCAGCTGACTTCGAAGTGGGTGCTGACGTTGCCATTTTCCCAAACGATGTCGACTTCCATACTGTCCAATGCATTTGCCACGCTACATTTTTTAAAAGAATGTTTAATAGAAGAATGTTAAAGAATTGTTAAAGATCGTTGAACATTTACAAGCAAGAATTATATTTTGCTTACACCATCCACGTGTATTTGTTTCATCCGTGTCAAATTTCCAGTAGCCGCTTTACTGTTGACGTTTTTTTCAGCATATAAAATTGCCTCCCAAAAAAAGAACTTGTATCATAGTGAACTGGTCTTGATGCTGTCACCACTGGCGTAATTGGTCCCGAGTGGGCCCTGTATAAAGATTCATTGGGGGCCCCTTCATGAAAATGGGGGATCTTCGTTAACAGAACTGTTTGTGACGGATCTATACGCGGTTCTACTAATCCCTTCATATCTCCTTAAGGAAAATATTTATTTCAGCCAACTTTCATCAAGTAAGGAAACGTGATTATGTAAATGAGGTATATTATATAAATTCTGTTTTCGCGAGTTGGAACGTAGTAGTTGACACGTTCGAGTGTGCAAGTAGGAGTTAACATAAAGTCCGCGAGTTAGTTGTTAGTTGAAGATTGGAAAGGAGTGGAATTAGTTAAAGATTATAGAGCGTGGAGCCAACGACATTGAGCAAGCCGAAGAGAGCACCTACAAGTTTCCAGTGTAGGATCCAATGCATAAGAAGTTCAGGTACTGTGAGTTTGATTAAGTAGAAGCTAGTTTAATTAGAGTGCAACGTAGTTATATTTGAGCGTATTTAAGCTGTCTTAGATTCAGTTGAGGGTCTGTAGTAGTATCCCCGTGTTATAGAATCTCACCTCCGCACTCTACTATATATCAGCTACCTTAATTAGAATTGTATTGTGTCTGTTTAATAATTGGAATTAATAAATTGATTAGATTGAAATCATGTCTGTAGATTATTCAGTCTCTCCACACATCTAGCCGGGTTTACAGGTAGACAAAAGGGTTCAGATGTAAGCAGGAACCAACCGCTATCACATGTTTTACAATTTTGTACTGTTAGGGACCCGTATCATTGATATGCGCGGTAGCTAAGTCCTTGGCTATTACCAATATGTTTGATGTTTAGGTGAAAAAAGAAAGCGTGTACAAAAAAAATTCCTAGGTACGAGCAGACAACGATGTTTAGGATAGACTGAAATACTGGAGATAAACTGCAGAATGTGGGCTAAGACATCGATTCAAGTGGCCAGAATGTAATGCAACATTTTTCCTTTTGAAAGGGTTGAAACTTAGTTTCCCCCATCCAACAAATTATTTGCCTTCGATTCTAAGCCATACCCGAATTTAAGTAGCTTTAACACTGGAAAAATGGTGCGGCTTAGATTCGAGTAAATTCGGTACATAGATCAACTTGAGCTTCGTCCATGTTAAGTTTTATTTTGAGTAAGTATGGAAATACGTATCGATGGCAATCACAGACTTTATTAAGTAAAGCATGTTTATCTTTAACTCGCTTTTATAAGTTTCACTTGTATATAATGGAATTTTTTAATTCGATTTTTACCCACTTTAAAAGGCCAGATGAATTCGAAATTTTGCACACATGGCAAGGACCGATGAGAATACAATAATTTCATAATTTTGTCCCATTAAGCAGGAATAACGATTTCCAGATTAGCGACTAAAAGATTAAGGTGCAACCCAAAATCGAATACACTTGTGGTTAGTACAAATAAAGCAAACAAAAAAATAAGAGTGTTCTTTATGTTAAAAAGGGGAGGGTGGGTGCTTTAACAATTTCTTACCATAATAGAAACGATTGTCTAGTTTTCTGAAAATGGAAATAAAAAAAATGTCTCGCGCATGCGAAAAAAAATTTATGTTCTAATTGCTAAATATTTTTAGCGCGTTTTTCACGTAGTGGAACAAAAGCGCTATTAGGACGCAAATTTCGTCTTCGTTCCATATTTTGTTGTACCTTTTTCTCAGCCAATAAGCAACCAATTGATCTCGGGTTTATTTGGTCGCATTTGTGCCCTAGATGAGCCGAATCATACTTAAATTTTCCCATAGTTTTCCCGAATTTTCCTACAAATTTTCCTGAATTTCGCTAGTTTATAACAAAATTTTCTCAAATTTTACCAAGTAAATTTATTGTTTGCAAAAAGTTTTTTAAAAAAAAATCTACCTGCATTTTGGAGGAAATCTTCACAAAAATGAGGAAATCAACATGTGAAAAACGCGCTAAAATTACTTGGCCATGCCAATGATTGATATCTTGTTTATTTTTATAAAGCAATACGTTTAGAAGTGATGAATTAACATTATAGCAATATGTTTAAAAGATGATAATACGATTGACACTTAATATTTCTTCTTAACACACATATTAGTTTGACCTGTATCTATAGAGACGGAATCTTTGAAATATAACGATACGGGAATCATCCGATGTCCCGTAAACGAAGAAAATAAATTCCATTCAGACCCGTTAATTAATATCGATTGAAGAGCCCGACTATATATATAGTCGGGCTCTAGACTCTCTTGTAGAGAAATTTTGATTATATATATATATATAATTCCGGCTCCAAATATCAAACTTAATGATAAATCCAACAATAAATAAATGATAGTTTAAAAAACTAAAAAAACACACTTTTATTGTAGATCGAACAACAAATAAAAAATATATTATAGTTTAAAAAAATTAGAAAACACGCTTTTATAGTGAATCGAACTAAAAAGTAAAAAAAAAAATTCTTAATATAAAGAATAAAATGACTAACGAGAAAATTAATGCCATTGTGATAAAAGCGTGGGGTGCTTTGTACTACATTTTTACACTAATTCAGCATCTCGGAATAGAACTAGCAAAAGAAACTATAACAATTAATAAAGAGCAACCCACGCTTTTACCCCAATGACATTAATTTTCTCGTTATTTAAAGTATCTTTTTTTAAAGTTACCGTATAGTATTGTTAAGCATATATAACCCTTCCCTCCCACTAAAATAGAACCTAGTACTTTTCTCAACAACGCTTCACGCAAGAGAAAGAAAACATTTAATGCGTTGTTGACAGTCGTTACAAAATTCTGATGGAATGAACTCGTTTATCGGAGAGGTTCAAGATCACTCTTCGATGTCGTGAGTCATGTCATAAAGGGGAAAACATTCATTTAGGGATCCATAATTTAAAATTTTGTCAACAAATAATGTTCACTCAAACGTTACATAATCTTTTCCTTGCATGAGCAAATATAATCAAAAACATATACATTAAATTCGGTGATATTATTATGTAGCTTTTCTGTTTCACATTCTTTCAAGCTAAGCATTTACGATATCACATATATGATTTGATTAACTCAAACTTTTTAGCGATATTTTTACATTTTGATTTGATTCGAAATTTATGCATGTCCTCTTTGAATCTTTCTACTTCACCCTTATTTCTCATTCAAAGGGTTTAGATCAGCGTTTCTCAAACGGTGGGGCACGCCCCCTTGGGGGCGTGATAACTTTACGAGGAGGGCGCGAGCATATTGAAAAGTCGAAAACAAAAGATTGTTTTTTAAAATATTAATTTACTGAAAGTAAACAAATAAAATATAAAATTTGACATAATAAAATGTCACTTATAAATGTATCAGTACTGTATAATGTATTGTATAATAAATGTAACGATACTAAATTCTGAATAAGTTTAATAATTACTAGTGACAGTGACCTCATAGGCTTGTGATATATAAAATTATTTACAAAAATTGACACTTATCTTGATAATGCGTACGGTTTATAATTACCCCCCCCCCTGCCGATTAAAAGTTACGCGATTCGCTCCAATGCTCATTTCCTCTAGCGGCATATGATATTGAGGGATTGAAAAAAAGAATAAAAAGCAAATCTTCTTAAATCCGGTCAAGATATTTTTATTACCATCCATTCAGAACAATTTCATGGATGTCAGAGCACAGAAAAAGATCGTACTTTGGAAAGACGTATAAATACGTACGGGACAGTTAACGCTTGGGTTGAGCAACACTTTTATATACGCCGGTGGCACTTAAGAGGTTAAAGTCGTATTGTAGCTTTAGCGTCAAAGTATAGTATTATAGAATTCAATTCGTTATTATTGTATGGAAGGGGGGAGCGAGGAAAATTACGATTGAACTTTGGGTCGCAAACATTGAAAGTTTGAGAAGCACTGGCTTAGATAAAGCCTACTCATACGAAGCAGTTACTGATTACACTATCTAATTTTACTATGGATAATCTCCGTAATGAATTAAAGACATGAGAATAACATCTGTACTGAATGTCACGCTCTTAGTCATTACAAAAAAGCCACTCAGTGCCCAAAGATCATTTACATTAGGCATGGATAACCTTTTTTATAATTCACTATCTGGAAGATTCACAGGTATTCTTTCTACATCTCACTCGGTGGCATCTTATGACCTTTTGAGGACCTAGGCTCTTACGCAAAAGCCATCCAGCGTCGGTTTATCCATTGGGCGCTTAGGGCGGGAACCCAAGGGCCCGGATAAGCTGGACTTAACAACCAGATTTTTGGTTATAAATTTCGATCCCGTAGTGACAAGGGGTCTGTAGATCTTCTGCGCCCAGGGCCCGAAATGAACTTAAATCGGCACTGGCTCCATCTGCGTCATGTAAACAGTATATATGTACGGGGGATGATCAGAAGGAAAAAAAAAAAAGGTTAAAAGCCGCAGCATTTAAGAACTACATATTGTGGAGAAATTTTCCCTCAGAGTGGATACAAATGGCGTTATTTGTCCTACAGCTGGTGTACGAGTTCCTAGATGGTTCAGGGCATTTGAAACGGCAAGCCACTTAGAAAATTGGTCTCGTTTGGAAGTGCGAGCCATGTTTCGATTTTTATGGACAAAGAATGTGTCCGCATCTGACTTTTACAGTCAAATCAAGGAAGTTTGTGGTGAAGAAGCAATGAGCAGACAATATGTAACGAAATGGTGTCTCTCTTTTCAAAGAGAAAGGATGATTTTTTTAGAAAGAATGTCAAAAACTGCAATATGGCAGGGAGCGGCTGGCCGAGTTCTTCAACGACAGTCATCCCCCACACAGCCCAGATTCGGCACCCAGTGACTATTTCCTATTTCCGAGGTTGAAGGAGTATTTATCGGGCAAACGGTTCTCTTCAGACAGTGCTGTGAAAACATCGGCCGAGACCTGGCTCAATGGGCAGGGACTTGATTTCTACCAAGACGGGTTAAACAGGTTGGTTCTATGTTCTGATCAATGCCTAAACAGACTTGCTGATTATGTCGAAAAGTGATGGGAACATTTGCCTCTTAATTTCCTTCTGTATTTTCTGTCTACTGTTAAATATTTTTTTTATTCGACTTGTAACCTTTTTTTATGACCCCTCGTAGCATACGCTGTCAAATACTCATACAAATGGTAACCCGTAACAAATTAATGAGCGTGACTCACAATCTCACAAACCAACTCGACCAGACTGCCGCCTTTCGACTAAATAAGCCACATGTTAGTGGTAGACTAAGACTAAGACAAGGACATTACTAAGGCAGCCTTACCGCTGCCGCCAGTTGACATAGTTCAAAATTCTCAATTTTTCGGAGCTCATGTCCGGGAATAACGTTTGACGAAAAGGATTATTCGGATCATGCTGTCGTAGTGGTCGAGTCAATCGAGATCGAGACGAGGACCCCTAGGTCAAGTTCAGTTGGCCTTTGCCTTAAAACTTCCCTGGAATCACTATCCAATCAGGTGAAACGCGAACGAAGTTTCTGCAGATTCATTTTTAAAATAATTATCAAAAGAACGGCTTTCTTTAAAATATATATAATTTTTTCACAAATTTTGAAAATAACTAACTATGTAAACGAATGACAAAAAATATTTATGCATTTAAGTTGATTTACACACATGCTTTAATTTTTTTAACAAAATTAATTATTATTCTTTTAATGATATTTTTCACAATTGGTGCAATTCATTTTTCGCAGGGGGTAATGTGTGAAAGACAACCTTATTTAGCATGTTCTTATCAAAAGTAATCTGTCAGCTTTTGATAAGCAGATGAAGGTTTTACGTCATCAGATAGTGATTCAAACACTTTACGAAAAAAGAACCCACGCTTGATTTTTAGTGTGTAAATACTCAGAATGGTTTATTATGGGTCGCAAATACTTTTGGGTAGATTCTGTTAAGGGCCTTTTAGTAACATGACAAATAATCATGATGATAGCGAGATATGGGAATATTTGAAGACAGTATACTTTGTGCTAAAAATTTATTTTAGGACGCATGTGCAAGTTTAGAAATGTATAAAAACTGTTTCTCAAAACAAATATATGACAATAATTAGTCGTCGTAACAAGAAGTCTACTGCCTGGTTCTCTTGCTAAACGCAATCTGCAATTTTGTTCAGAGTTCATAGATTCTATTGGAATTATTGAAACTAGGCAAACTATAAACCAGTGGCGTAACGTGCACCCCAGCAACCCCCGCACTGCGGGGGGGAGGCAAGGCTTCAAGGGGCCCAAAGCCTGACTGACACCATTAACGTAGATTTTTTCAAAATTCCCTTCACATTTTTTAAAATCGAATTTTTAAGCGATTTTCCAATTAGCGATCAAACGTCATTCATAAACAAAACTTTCATCCGCTCATTACATATCTTTAATCCTATAGCCAAGTCAAAAAAAAATTTTTTTTTTTCATTTTCTGTAATCCAGCTGACGAGAGATACTTTTCTTTAGTGGGTTTTCTTTTTCACCTAAATTACTAATGAACCAAAATTACTAACGAATAAAACAAAAGTCAGACGGATAAAATGCTAGGAAGATACAAAAATTCAACACTTTTATTATTACTGTATACGTTACATTAGCAGTAGGGAGGGGGAAAAAAGACATGATTTACTTTTTAAGAAGCAGCAGAGAAAATTATTGGCGTCTTTAGACCCCCCCATGTGTTTCTTCATTTAGCAAAGTCGTAAATAACGTACAAACTAAACGTTTAAAAAACTAAAAAACACGCTTTTATTGTAGATCGAACTAAAATAAGAAAAAGAAATTATAGTTTTAAAAAAAACTATAATGTATTTGTTTTTATCTTTAGAAATTGAAAAAGTGTATGATACACATCAAATTTCCTCCTTAATGAGTTGACTTTATGCAGCTTATAAACTATGATGATTAAATTTCTCAAGGTACACTGACATTAATCCGTTTTCAACAAGAAACTGTTTAACACCCTTTTATAAGTAAGATTCACTTGTATGTAACGGAATCCTTGAACTCCATTTTTACCCACTTTAAAAGTTAGAATAATTCGAAATTGTGCTCACTTGTCCAGGATCGACGACAATACAATAATTTAATAATTTTGTTCCATTGTCCTGATCAGGATTAACGATTTCCCATTTTCAGATCCCAACCCGCATCTGGCGACTAATCCCATTTTTAGATTTGGCGACTAATTCCAGATTCGGCGACTAAAAGATTAAGTTACAACTTAATTCGATTAATTATAAAAGGGTGTTTTTTAGTTTCTTAAACTATAATTTTTATTTATATAATAAAGTTTTGAAATTTTTTTGCTTCAAAATTTGATTTATTTTCAAAAACTGAAGTTTTTTAAGGGTTCTGTGGTTTTTTTGAAGGGAAGGATTATTATTCTTCATTACTCAACATACCTACATTGCATGAATCAAAATGATAATTTAAACTGAAGTCCTCGCAGAACAAATGTTAGTGAAAATGTCCGCTTCTGAGACAAACTTGAAATAATTATGATGATATTCAATACTATTTAATTGATATATCTTAGGAAAAACACTATTGAGATCCTTATAATTGGATGAGAGAAAAGAATAATACATAACACTATATATAATGAACGAATGAAATAATTCATTGTAAAAGAATTTCCGAGCTGTTAAAATTTTAATAGTATGGATATTTTTTTAAGCAAAGAGTTTATTGACTTCGGTAGTAGTACATTCACTCAAAAAATACCTGATACGTCATTTCCGTAAGTGAAAACCATTGTTTTTTTAGATTTATATAATTGCTAACCAAACCGTTGCATGAACCTTGTTGCCATTCCTAAAGAAATAATTGTCTTACACGAGTATCTTAATGATATTCTTGTTAGTGAAAGTTTAAAAATACTTGACTTTATTTGGATTTTGAAACTGCTAAAAAACACCTTAGTAAAAAATCGTTTAAAAAAGAAACGGATCTCGGTCTTCTTTCTCCCCCCCCCCCTCTTCCGTCTTTAATTTTAAATTTTAATTAAGAGCTTTTGTAAAACAAGGAAGTTAGTTTCGAGTTTTCAAATTCCAAAAAAACTATTCCCACATTTCTCTTCCTGCTTTCATCCCTTTTTAGTTACTGTCATGATTATGTTTTTGAGAATTAGTTTCTGATGAGATTATACACTCCATTCTATCAAATCATGCCTCTTAATTATTTATTCTTCCACATCACTTAACAAATAGTAACTATATTTTGTGCATAGCTAATACGCAGGATGACCGAATGTAAACACTATGCCCTTTCCCATTGTTTATACTACATAATAGAATATTTACGCAGGATGTTTAAGAAAAACTCTTCGCCAAATTCTCAGGAATAATAAAAGGGATAAAAATTACGGACCTACTCGAATCTAAGTCGCACTACTACTGAAAATCGTGTGCGGCTTAGAATCGAAAGCAAACCATTTGTCGGATGTTGAAAATTGAGTTTATATTCTTTTCAAAAGAAGAATGCAACCGTCCATTCTGGCCTCTAGCAACGATGATTTATGCCATTCCGCAGTTTATCTCCAGCATTCAGTCTAACCTAAACATCGTTGTCTGTTCGTATTTAGGAAATTTTTTGAATCCCCTAAACATATAAGATATCGGTAATAGCATCAAGACGAGTTCTTTATGACGCAAGTGTGAAAATAGAGGCAATTTTAAAAGCAGGAAAAAACGGAAACAGATCAGTGGTCACTGAAAATTTGACACGGATGAAATAAATATACGTCGATGGCGTAAACAAAAAGATCCAATTTTTCCTTTGAAATGTTCAACAGTCTAGAATAATTCTTTTACATTCTTCTATAATACATTCTTTAAAAAAAACGAGCGAGCCTTACAGATTAGTCGCATATGATGTGTAACATCTGACATGTTATCGTGGTAAATACGCAATAGTAACTTAAATCCTGAAAAAAATGAATCGTGTATGATTGGAAATAATTTTCTATCAAATAATTATATTTTTAATGAAAACTTTATTTGATTAACACAAGGAGTAGTACAATTTATCAAAAATAATTATTCTTGTTCAATTTGGGGAAGAGAGCGGAGATTCTTATAACTATAATGTAGTAGCTAGCTGAGGACCATGTCAGATGGATCAACCGTGAATATTCCGAATGCAACGTCAAAAACACCCTAGAGTTATTGCGATTTAAAAAAATTTAAAATAGTTAAATAAAAGATAGTGGGGCACCCAGCCTGTTTGTAGAGAAAAAGGAGACACAGCAGGTCCTGCGCCTGTAGGTGCAAATGGGGCGGAGGTAGGGCAGAAAGAAATAACGAAACTAACTCCGGGCGCAGGGGAGGCATCAGTGTCGAGAACGAACATAGATAACTCCGAACTAAGCGAAGATGGGGGGATTCCCCAAGTATCATCATTCCATCTAACATAGTTCGTGACCTCACCAAACCTTCAAATCCCATAGGATTAACATGGGGGTTTTAATTTTAGTGACGAAGCCCCCTTCTGGCCCACTATCATAGAAAAAATTGGACGAAAAGATGTAGCTTGATGAAGAGAACCTATGGTTCGATTTTCAAAGCAGAGACTCAAAAATCCTCGGAGAGATGACTATTTTAAAAAATTTAAAATACTTTAAAAACATGAAATGGGGGGGGGATTGGATTATTGTATTAAAATTACAAGTGCAGAAAGCTCCATAGGGATATCTACCGAATCAGGCAGGTACGGATAACCAAGGTGGCCTAGGATTCGAGATATAAAGGAAATAGCCCTGTAGGGGAGGGGAGCACCTGAGGAAGTCGATTTCTCGTATATCTCGCGATATAACGTAATACTATCGAACCTCCAAATATCAAGACCCTAGCTCAATTCCAGAGGGGGGCAAAACTTTTACCCAACCCCATAGGAATAACATGGGAACAGGATATTTTAGTGCTGGAAACCCCCTAGGCCTACCAAAAGAGGGCTAAGGGGATAAATGGATGGGTCTCGCGAAATACAGCCAATAGTAGAATACCATTCCCACGCACGTTTGAACATAGTAATAATAACGGTGGTAGCATTTGGCGAATAATTTTTGTATTGGCGGTGTGTTTTTGTTAGGTGAAATTGATCGATTGTATAATACGTAAGTACCCTTTTTAAGATAAAATAATAATAAACCATTAGATGACAATGCTCTCAAGTCAACTGATTTTTTTCTTTCAAAAATTATTCTACAATCATTCAATCGCAATCGGTCTATATATTATCGACTGTGATAACAAAGTACTTTGATCTGACAAATAAATTTTCTTTACTGCTTTTCGTCAGCGTATACCACAAAAATTTTAGTATTTCCAACGTATTTGACCTAGAACGATACCAGGTAGCTCGCACAAATAACTTCTGCTCAATACTATGTGAGAAAATTTTAGCCTTAGATTAATTAAACCCGCAATTTTGAACCTTCAACAAAAAATAATTAAAAATTGTTGCCATATTTTATTTTGCAGTAAAAGGAATTAAGTTTAAATACCGTGAAGTAGCACTATAAAAGTTTTCCATTTTTCTTTTGATGTCATTTTCTACTCGAAAAAAGTATGAGGCTTCATAAAAATTCGAAAATTTTAGTGATTTTGTTCTTTGGGCAATAAAACATCTGAAGAATTACATTCCTCTCGCTAAAATTAACTAAAATTATGGAGAAGACAGATGGAATCTCTGATATACTTAACGATTCCTAGCAGGCTTTTTATAGTGGAATGTTTTGGCAACAAATCGAGAGTATTTCGTGGTCCATTCACGTTTGAGTTTTGACCGTCGCTGCGCTCTTCCGTTTTGTAATATTTAAAATGCCGAATCTGAGCTCAGGCGTGAAACACGTTGCAGGTCGAATGAAATTGTTTCGTGATGAAAGTAATGCTGCGTCTTCTGAATACCAAACACGGAGGGCTTCTGTTGGTTTCTCAAACTGCAAATGAAAATAAGAAGTTTTCTCTATTAGGTTCAAATCTATTTGTGATGACTCACAGGTCAAACGTTATTGACTACTGAAATTCAAAACGTCCCCCAAGAGTTGAATAATAATTCTTCAAATTTTATTTTTTAAGGTATCGGAGACAATTTTCTTTAATGTGACTGAAATAATTATTTGTTATTTTTAAGTAAGTATGTGGCAAAACTATAAAAATGCAGCAAAAAGAATTTTTTGAAAATTTTTTCAAAATATTGAGAAATTTGTACCAAAATATTACAAAAATTTTATCGTTTGCTAACAACTCAAAAATAAAATTTTCAAAGGAATACAATTCTTTAATATTTAATTATGCTGTATACTAAAAAAACTCAAATTTTACAATAAAATTATGAAATACAGGTGTTCAGCATAAAATACCCAGAATTTTTCTTTAAAAAACTTTTTTTTCCATATAAAATTACATTAAAAAATAACTTAATTGAAAAATTACCCTTAGCGTTTAACACAAAATCTTCATTATAATACTGAGAACAAAATCAAAAAGTATCATAATAATGTTTTAAATACTTTAAGAGATACCACTGTTACCACGATCTATTATGTACAAAAATAACATTCTTCAGAAAAGGCAAAATAAAGTTTATATTTGCAATAAAACTTTTTAAGGACTTAGGAAGGAATTAAAACTCCACAGAGGTTTGTACGAGCTTTCCTTCCTGAACCTCATACTTCAAACCTTTACATTTTGAAGGGTCTTTCTTTTTTTACGAGACAGTTTCTTGTCTAGTTTAGAATGCCTCGTTGAACCAAAAATATCCCTTCATTTCTGGCCCTAATTCCATTCCCAACTTTTGAAGTAAAGACCATCAAACTCAGAATTAAAAAATGTGTTGCAATATAAATCCTTAAGCGGAGTGATTGTGGCTCAACAAAGGTCTCTTTCGGGATTATACTCCACACGACATAGTTAAAACTTCCATTACATTACTGAGCTTCCCGTGAAGACATTTTCTTAGGAATATTTTGATCGCAAAGATCCATATAAGTCTTTTTAATAGAATTAATAACTGAATTTGGAAGATCCGTTGATTTTTCTTTCAACGTATCTCCAGCAAGTTCTGCTCTCTGAAAATCACTTCTTTTTTGGCCTCACTAATCTTGATTTTGGAATGATAACTTTAATTTTATAAAAAAATAACTATAATTCTCTCAAAATAAAAGTACTAATAAAAAAGAACTAAAGAGCTCTCTAATTTTAAACGTAACTGATAAAAAGATAGCAACTCGTTTAAATCAAAACAAACAATGCAATCGGTTAACTTTTGCCTATTTGAAAGTGTAATATATCTATTAAAACATATCTAAAGAGAAATAAAGTTTATTTCCTCTCGGTTGCTGGATATTTGTGGAAATGATTTTGTGAAAATTGACGGAAGTGTGTAACAGGAAACCGGGGAAGCGGGCGCTATTTGATTTGACCAGTGAGCGCGCGGTGGTGTCTATCGACCCCCCCCCTTCTTCATAGTTTCTTTACTAATGATGACCTGCTTTGGGCAGGGAGTTCTTACATACTAAAATATCAATCCCCATATTAAAACTATGGTGCCATTTTTTTTAATAATATGGGGTTGATATTTGGGGGATCGATAGTACTACCTGTTTGGTTGGGAAGCACAAGGACTTGACCCCTAGGTGCCTCCCCCCTGGACAGCATTTTACAAATAGCTCGACACCTGAGCCTCTCAGTCCGCTCGGACCTAACTCATTCGATTCCTCTGCCTCCATTGTATATTCTCATCAAATTTCTTGCTCATAGGGTCATTCCTTGTATTTATTTCAACGTTTTAAACTTTTAAAATTTTTTAAATCAGTAATATCTTGAAATGTATTTGAGTTTCTGCTTTGAGATTTGAACCACAGGTTCCCCCTCTGCGATACCCATCCATTTATCCACTTAGCCCTCATTTGGTAGGCATAGGGGCGCTTCAGCACTAAAATATCATGTTCCCATGTTATTCCTATGGGGTTGAATAAAAATTTTGCCCCCCCCCCTTTGGAATCGAGCTAGGGTCTTGATATATGGAGGTTCAATAGTATTACGTCAAATCGCGAGATATACGAGAAATTGACCTCCTCAGATGCTCAGATGACCCTCTACAGGGCTATTTTCCTTTATATCTCAATCCTAGGCCACCTTGGTCATCTGTACCTGTCTGATTCGATAGATATCCCTATGAGCGTTCTACACATACAATTTTATTGTATTAATCCTATTTCCTCCCCCCTTTCACGTTCTTTAAGTATTTTAAATTTTTTAAAATCGTCTTCCTTCCAATGAATTTTGAGTATCTGCTTTGAAACTCGAACCATAGGTTCTCCTCGTCGAGGTACATCTTTTTGTCCAATTTGTTCTATGGTAGTGGGCCAGAAGGGGGCTTCGTCACTAAAATTAAAAACCCCATGTTAATCCTATGGGGTTTGAAGGTTTAGTGAGGTCACGAACTATGTTAGATGGGATGATGATACTTAGGGAATCCCCCCATCTTTCCTATAGATTATTTGAGATATTTTCTTGTAAAGATAATTTCCATGTAAATCTTTATATTTATTTTTACAGAAATTTTTTTTTTCGATTTTTCTCAATTTATAGTTTTTTTTTTTTTGTCTATTCCATAATACTTATTGC
This sequence comes from Trichonephila clavata, assembly GCA_019973975.1. NCBI lineage: Eukaryota > Metazoa > Arthropoda > Arachnida > Araneae > Nephilidae > Trichonephila > Trichonephila clavata. The sequence continues at coordinate 133,776 of BMAO01001972.1, forward strand.
TGTTTGGATTTTAATAATCAGCCCCTGTGTTTTCTTTTTGTGTGTGTGTTTTTCCCCCCTTCTTTTTTTTCGTGTTAATTTTTCTTTTATTTTATACCAGAGAAACGTAACTTCTACGTTCCAGAATAGATATTCTTTTCTTTTTTCAGTTTTTCCTTCTCAATCCAATTTTAAGTTTTCTTCAGTTTTTAAATTTTTTAATTGTACTAAACTCATTACTTATTTATTACAAACATATAACATACTTAAATAATATAACAATTCTTTTAAGAATTTTATAATTTTCTTCAAAATATTATAAGCTATTTAGGTTTCCAAAATTAAAATTTTGACCCAAATATCTATCGAATTTTCAATTTTTTTTAGTGAATTAAGTATATCTATATAATTCTGGCAGTATGTTAACATTATTATCCTAATTAATTTCGAATAAAAATCAGCGAGAAATAAAATGGCTGTAATTCATCACTTCTAATACATCCAAGCAAATTGGTTTTAACTAAAGGAAATTAGTTGCTGTTAAAATTGAAGTTGCTCTTTTCATATATTTAAACTGACATCAGCTTGAACTCTGTAACTAAAAAACGGGTATTTAATAAACAATAACTATAAAATCCTTCTTGTTACAACATTCACTTTTTGGAGGACCAAAACTATGTGATTTTAGGACTATATAATTTTTGTTCTGTTATAAAGAGAAATTAATTGCCGCATCTCAAATATGAAACGTGAACAATGCATATGTTTTGCAATTTATGGCTGTCTTATCTTTTGAACGTGTTTGATTTTAAATAGTGTTTGTAATTATTAAACTCTGATATATATACTTCCGTGTTTGTCGCCATTATCTTCACCAACTGGACTTTTACAGCTTCCTGATTTGGTATATACTGCACGAGAAATGACTCTAAAAATAAAAGTCTTAGATCTTATCTCTTAATAAATAATGTAAAGAACAACCTCCTTTTCTGTAAGGTAAACAAAGATTTAATCTTTGCATTTTTGATTACCAATTAACGTTTGAGATAATTAGGTAAGATACAGTGTAGTAAATGATTACTGTTGAAAGTTCTTGCTTTATTGTGATCGATAACGATATATTAAAACTGTGATCGATATATTAAAACGGTACCTCACAGGGTGTGGAAAAATAGGTTTTTTCTCCGGTCGAATACCGTAATAGGAGTTTTATAGTACGTTCGACTATATAGGTATATCTATACAAATAAATAAAATTGAAGTGTTTGTTTGTAATTTCAAATTAACAGCTTTTACTAAATGCATTTAAAAGTATTTTCGGTATTTATATGTAAAAATTTTTTTAAATTTTTGTCTGTCTGTCTGTTTGTTCCGTCTAATCTCTGAAACGGCTGGACCGATTTTGGCGAGACTTTCACTGGCCGATAGCTGATTTTATGAGTAACTTGGGCTACTTTTATTTTAGAAAAAAAAATTAAGATTCCGTGAAAACAAAATCAAAACTAATGAAATAGTGAATAATATCCGATTCAAATAGGAAAGTATGTATTATTATATCTATACATATATATAAATGGATGTTTGTATATATAGCCTCGCTTCACTCCAACACCGTTCAACCGATCGCTATGAAAATTGGCATATATATGTATTTTTCTTGTGGCGAAGGTTTTTGTGGTATCCTCTTTGTTGCATCTCCCACTAGATGGTGCTACATCATATCAACTTCTGCACCGTTCAATCAATCGCCAAGTTGCCAACATAGTAGCCAAAAATGATGCCAACTTTTCTCTATCAGCCAGCATTTCGCTATGTTTCCATTGAATCGCCATTATAATATAAGGAACGGCGTTGCTTGCGAATATTACAATTTTAACATAAAATAAATACAACAGAAAGTAATATTAACGTATTACACACATCCAAATAAAATTATTTACACTATTTGCATTGTAATACGTTAATAGGAGTTAATAGGCGTTCATTACACAAAATTTGTCACTATGTGTTACTTTTGCTGAGCAGAGATTAGCTTAGGAAGGTGTTTTCAAAAATCGACCCACAAGAGAGTTGCGGGTTGTTATAAATAAAAAAAAATCTTTTTTATCAGCTATTAGACCATCAGACTTAAAATTTAGCCAATATGGTTTTTTTGTTCAGCTAAGATACGCAAAAACCTTTTTTTTTTGTGTGCTTAATTTGCAATTCACGTAAAATTAACTCCCATTAAAAATTTATTTATCCTTCAATCTGTATTGTTTAATTTTTCAATTCACCCGTGTGATGAACGGGTGTACCAGCTAGTATAATAATATAGATGTAACCGTCGTCATACATTTAGCCGTGGCTAGAAAGAGTTAGGTTTGCTGCCAATAGCTTGTAGTTCTAATTCAATGTTAAATATGTACTTAAATCTGGGGAATTTTAAACGTTCGATGCTATGCGAAAAATCTCGCATACAAACTCATTTTAACCATTAAATGTTTTATTACTATAGTGAGAATCAAACGAGGCTTCGAGTATATCTCTGTAGTACAAACATCTAATGTAATAACAATTCCTACATTCAGTTTATTTAGTTTTTTTGTAAGAATACAGAGAAAGCAAGAGCATAAATAAATTATACTTAAAAAAAAAACTAAAAAACACCCTTTTGTAGTTTTATAGTATCTTAATCTTTTTGTCACCAAATCTGGAAATGGGATCTGAAATTAGTTGCCAGATGCGGGATGGGATCAGAAAATAGGAAATCGTTAATCCTGATAATCCTGGTCAGGACAATGGAACAAAATTATTAAAGTATTGTATTGTCATCAGTCCTGGACAAGTGAGCAAAATTTCGAATTAATCTGGCTTTTTAAAGTGGGTAAAAATATTGAGTTCAATGATTCCGTTACATACAAGTGAATCTTATAAAAGGGTGTTAAAAAGGGATTTCCCCCCTAATTGTTCTTTTATATTGCCTAGAGGGTACATAGCATAAATTTGATATTTCACCGCATTGCTTGATAGCTACGTCAAGGAAAGATCATTGGCAAATTTTTTCCCCATCAGTGCCGAAAACATTATTTTTGTGGCAGTCAAGTAAACTTATCACGAAGTTTCTCCAGTTTTTTTTATAAATGGGAAAAACTGCAACCAATGATTTCACAAATGGCTCATTACGTCTACTCGATGTTTTTTCCCCACAATTTTCTCAGTTTTCAAAAAATTTTGCTGTTCTAATTTGAAAGAAATTTATGTTCTCTATAGTAATGCATTTTAGGGCTAGAAGCTTAATGTTTCTGTAATTTTGAAGGTGTCTTGGCTTTGTTTTGACAAAATCTTGTAATATTGTTCTCACTGAAGTAATTGTTTGCAGTCTGAATCTATAGAGAGTAATCTGAAGGTCAGAGAGACATTTATATTGGTATGATGGCTTCTTTCTAACTACTCTAAAGTTTCCGTGTTGCATTACAGAAACGGGCATCTTTATCTTCGTCGTTAGCTTTCCTAGATTGCAGGTGAAACTGGCAATCCAAACTTGCAGCAAAGCGTAACATGAATAAATAAAGCGTACAACAAAACATCGAAATGACTTTATCAGTAAAAAAGATACATTAAAGACAAAGCTTGTATTAAAGAAAACATGTTTAGAAATTTAAAAAAAGATTACAGAGTTGTTTGACATAACGAATACAAGGCGATTAATCATGTGTGGGCAAAAGAAAAGAAATGTTAGTACTTCATGGGGGATGTTCCTTATTATATAGACATTCAATGACGACTGCTCAATCACCCATAAATAATGGAAGACGAGATCGAAAAAAAGGGCTTCCCCCAAATGTGTATTTTACCTCAGGGTTAGACAAAACAATCCTGTTCCACCCTCTCCCATCACCAGAGCTCAAGGCCCTAGCAGGAATGGGGTGGAGAGTGAACTAAGAAAAGCTTAAATTAAAAGGAGTGAGTATGCATTGAGTGAAAGTGATAAATTAAACATTTAGAACATCGAGTGAACTCACAAAATTCAAAGAGAAAACAACTTTTGCATTTTTACACTTCAGTTCCTTCAGAATCTATAAAAGAGAAAGGCACTTTTCCCTGGATGGGAGATCTGCATGTGGTCTTTTAAAAAAAAGCTTCCCATTCGTAGTAATGAACTACCTTGGTGAGTAACATCATTAGAAAAGATCGTGTATACATGATTATCGATTAATCCTTTTCAAGCGAATTCCTTCTAATTACTTCCAGCAGTAAATATGCAAAAATATTTCATGACGGATCTATACGCGTCCTTAATTACTAATCCTCTAGGGGAAACTTTGAGACCAGCATTCGCGTTAATTCACAGCCTCTCAAGTAGAAACCCTGATATTTAAATTAGTTTGAATATATAAAGTCTATATGTTTTGTAGATGTAAGATAGAAGGAGCAGGAGAGCTGTTGCGGTGATACGTAGGTGAGAATATTAGAATATTTCATTGAGTATTTCACAAATTTAGCGCGAGTTAAGGAAGGAGTTGCTAAGATAATAAATTAGTGGATTAAGGATCTAAGATAGATTGAATTAGATTTAGTAATCAGATTACTAGCGCTTGTTCACTTAGTCGAATTTACTTATGAGTAGTTCATTGAGAATGGATAGCTCTCTTTATATATCACTCCTAGAGTCTCCTTTTGTAGTTTCACTTGTGATTGATTGTGTTTGAAGATAAATAAAACAATAGTTATTATGGAAGTTGTTGGTGATGCTTTGTCCCCCCCCCCCACACCCTTAGGCAGGCAAGACGGTGAAGGAGCGGTGCCAAATAGGCCGTGCTCCCAATTTTTCAGATATAAAATTGCTCCTAAAATCGCTAAGCGATACTTAATTATAATACATATTCAAAATCATCTTTACGAGCGTAAAATCATAGATTCTTCAGAAACTGTGTATTATAGTTTTATGAATTCGTGGGGAATGATACATTACATCATAATACATAACTATAAAAGGAGAAATCTAAGAGCAGTGCATTGGATATTTATTTTACAGTTAAATATTTAATTATTTTTATTTTTAATTATTTTTTAATTACACGCTACAATAGCACCTATGCCATTAGTGCACGTCCTCTCCAATATTTTTTGGCAATTGAATTAAGACTAATTAGTGCAGGGCACACGACCAAATGTTCACCGGTCATAGGCTGACCAGAGTCACAATCCGGTGAGTCAGCGATACCAATTATGTGAAGATGAGATCTCAGGCAGTCATGCCCTATCAAAGGTCTAAAATGAGCTACAGCAGCTTTCCCAGGAGCCCAGGAAGGGTTTTCTCGTTCAAGATTTTCCAGTTCTTGTCCTTCGACATCTCCGTAGCCTCCATTTTAAAATTATATTTAAATGCCTTAAGGAGTTAAAGGTTGAAATCCTCGTGAGTCTTTGAATCACAAGGGGTCCTTTCTTAGCAAGAAAGTCAGCATGCTCATTCCCTGCAATGTCACAATGAGCCGGTATCAACTGAAAATTTTTTATGAAGAAAATCTTTTAAGAGAGAGAGAATGATCTGCATTTTGAATTTTTTTGTGAATTATATAGGATATTTTGAGATAGAGCTTGTAATGCCGGTTTTCAAAAGCACTGGAGAAATGGCAAAGCTGTAGCAGAATTTGCGTTACCCAAGGTTTACCCCCATGAGGCCTGTTACGTTACACCCCCCAATGGATATGAAACTGTAACATGAAACACACACGCAATGAAAATGGAACATGTAGCAAAGAGAGATCGTGGGGGGGGGGGGGCTATTCTAGAAGAAAATTAAGGCTTATGGATTGTAAACACTTATCACAACGGGATTTAATGCTGGTAATAAAGCTCTTAACCACTTTGGGAAAATTAAATTCCACTCTACCGGCGATATTGTCTTTAATGCTTTATGTATCTCTAAGAAGTGGATGCCTCCTAACAAGTACTTTTCCAATGTGTAATTCCATACGTTTTTTACTGGATTCAATTCAGGAAATTTTTTAGATCGCGATATTTACCGAATGAATTTTCAAGAAATTCCTCATTGCGAGTAGCTTGATGTGGATGAGAATCATCATCCATGAATAAAAAGAATCACATTTATATAAACCTCTGAGAAGACTTAATAAGTTTTTAAGATCTTCTATTTACATACCAATATCTAGTGTTGGTCGCATAACCTGTGTTGAAAACGTGCAAAGGCGTACATCCATCGATCATAATTCCACCCCATATCTCTCATCTACCCTACCGAAAATGGCCATGTTTCTTAACGTTTGAAAGAAAAAAAACCATTCCTGACTCTTTTCAGATGTAAAAATTTCTTAGAGTCAGATGTTCAACTAGAACTTCTACTCACCAGTTAAGAGAACACGAATCCCATTAGTGTTTACTCTAGTCCTAATATTCTTTATACCAATGCATTGTTGCATCATACCTTTATAGCATTGTTGTGAAGACATTGGAATACATTCTCTTAGCTTTATGGTATAAAGATTGTATTCATTAAGCCATCTGTTGATAGCAGTCAGATCTTGGTCCCCAAGGTCAGGTCTTGGGCCCCAAGCCGGATCTTATACATATTTCTATCTAAGATATATATATATATATATATATATATAGACATATAATATATATATATATACATATAAGCTATAGATATATTATACATATATATATAGGTCCGGACCCCTCCCCCCAAAAGCCTTTGATTGTTTCCGATTAACAAACATCCTATGTATATAGTACGTAAAATTTAATTAAGTATATGTTATTAATAACTAATTTTATTAATAAATGCAAATTCATTCAAAAATAAATTTTTTACTGTTTTTTGTTACCGAAAATCTACGAAATCAAAAGAATATGTTGGAGCATATTCTTTTCCCTATTCTCCAACCACTCAGAACACCCGGTCCATAGTTTACAACAGATCTAATTATATTAAACTGCTGAGTAACTTTAATCAAATAAAATTCGAACTTCATTTATTGTATGAAAATATTTTTATTCAATTTTCTGCATCATTTTCCAAGAAAGACACAATGAGTGTGCGGTAACTAAAGTAGGATATAAAAATCATCGATTGTAGTCAATCAAGCAAAATGTGAGAAAAATGCATCAATCGTGGTTCCGTATATTGTTTTTCCTTCTCTAGAATCAGTATTCATTGTCAAATTCAGTGTCCATTTCAAGAATTCAATGAGTGGCTTTGCTTCTTCTGAAGCAAGATTAACATTAAAGTCTCCAGTTAAGATAATCGGCTTTTAATTATCATCGAATCCAATGATTGCAGCAGTCTCTGATGTGTACAGCACTAAAACTTAATGGATAAAGATGATAAAAGCTGCAACAGAGCTACCTGGTGATATATAGACTTTCGCCAGGAATTGCTGCTAGTTTTGCTTTTTTTGTTCTTTCACGAAACTCTTTTCCTCCTTTTGCATTTGTTCTAGGCTATCTGACCAAAGTTTATTTTGATTCAATGGAAATAAAAATTAATATAAACTTATTTCATCACTAACAGAAGTCAATGTGTTTGTTTACAAGACGCTATCCTTAGCGATTCTGTCGCGAACGTTAGTGACATATACACAATGCCCCAGACACTCCCGTAACCGGAAGAGCCATATAATGGTAATATTTTGGGTGCGTTTATTTGTTGAAAACGGCAAGTTTATTACATAAAAACTACGAAAATACACCATGCGAGTTCGTTACGAGTAGCAGCAAGGGTACCCACTTAATGTCACAAATACCTAAGCGCCTTTCATCCATAACAGAAAGATATACTTTTGATACAATCGTCCAACTTTTTCACGGATATGACGCACTTGGTGTACCCCCCTCTCTTTTACTCCCGCTTTCTATCTCCTCACCATAGCGACGTTTCAGGGGGATGGGGAGAATCACTACTTCATTTCACTTTTTCACTGTTACGCAAAATTGGGTAAATTTCCCATTCACTCCCGTCCGCAAAGAAGTTTCACTTCAAAAAACGAAATTTTTACTATCAATACCCCCGTAATCCCGTTGAGAGGCGTTTTCCAAAATAACCGTTCTTAGCGGATTTCAATTCAACAAAAGAAAAATGAAAAACAAATTCCATTATTATAGTCCTTGTAGTTCGCAAAAAGGATTTTTTTTTTGTCAATTCGCCCCAGTAACCCCTTGCTCCCCCAAGAGTTGATTACCCTCAAATACATTCTTAGTAGATACCCTATTCAACAAAAGAAACATGCGTAACAAATTTCAAGTATGTGGATCTAACAACTCAAAAACAGGATTTTTCTTCCATAACTCCTCTTGACCCCTCGCAAACCTCCTTAGGGTTCGATTTTCGCGTTTTACTCTTTGTTAAATGAACTATTCCATGAAAGGAACATGCCTACTAATTTTCAAGCAGGTAGATCTAATAGTTTAAAAACGGAAATATTTATCGATTACGCCCCTTAATCTCACGAAATTAAACTTGGCGGTTGATATTCTCGAAACCCATGTTATAGCGGTTCTCTACTCTACGAAAGGAATCTGCTTACCAAAGTTCAAGACTGTACGTCTAATAGTTTAAAAATGGGGATAATTATCTATACGCCACTTGGGGGTCTGTTTTCACAAAACTCATTTTGTAGCGGATCTCTACTCTATGAAAGGAATCTGCATACCAAATTTGAAGACTGTATTTAATAACTTAAAAATGGAAAAAAAATATCTATAATGCCCCTTGAGTCCCCGCAACGCCACTTGGGTTTCGATTTTCACGAAATCCGTTTTGTAGCGTATGAGTGAAATCCGCTTACCAAATTTCAAGAATGTACGTCTAATAGTTTAAAAATCGGAATAATTATTTATATCTCCCCTTAATCCCCCGCAACACCCCTTGGAGGTAAATTTTCCCAAAACCCATTTTGTAACGGATATTTACTCCATGAAAGAAACATACCTACCAATTTTCAAGCTGGTAAGTCAAGTAGCTTAAAAACGAAAATATTTATTTATTACACCCCTTAATTCCCCACAACGCCATTTGGGGGGGGGGGCTATTTTCCCAATACCTATCTTATAGCTGATCTCTACTCTATGAAAGGAATCTATTTATCAAATATAAAGACTGTGCGTCTCATAGTTTAAAAACAGAAATAATTATCTATAACGCCCACTAAGCCCCCACAACGCCATTTAAGGGTCGATTTTTACCAAAATCATTTTGTAGTGGATCTCTACACTATATGAAAGGAATCTGCTTACCCAATTTCAAGATTGTACGTCGAATAGTTTAAAAATGGAAACAATTATTTATAACGCCCCTTGCGATTCGAGCTTCGTAAAAAAAATCCGTTCTTAGCTGATCTCTACTCCATGAAAGGAACATGTCTGCCAAATTTCAAATCTGTAGGTTGAATAGTTCCGGAGATGTCGTAATTAGTGAGTCGCTTTTCTCCTTTATATAGATTATTCCGTTAACATCAGAATTTGGCTCCATTTAAGTTATTATAATTTATACAAATTTGTTTTAGATGCGTTGAGAATTAAAATATAAAGGTGATTAATTATTATTTTTGCAACTGTATCAACTGCAAATGAAATGTCAAATCGATTTTTAAAAAAAAATCGATGTTAGCAATTTCTTCCAAAATGGAAATGCAATCACAATCGGAAACCTTAATAAATAAAATAAAAATTATTATTAAATCCTTTTGTTTTTGTACCTACTGAAGTGAGTTTAAATTGTTTTGTTGGACGAGTCTCTCTTAGTTTAGAAGTCTGTGCAAGTAATAATAAACAACAAAATGAAAATCAAATCTTAAATGTCTATCAAGAATACTATAATTTAACAATGTTGTCTCAAGTCAAAATATTTTAAGATTTGTTTTTGAATAATAATAAAAAAGTAACGGAAGCTCTTATTTCTAATTCCAACAGTTTTTCATTTAAATTTCCTGTTTTGTTTTAAAATTCGGGAATTTTTTCATTATAACTATACCACTTTGCGCCATTTTTTTTTTGTTCTGGCGAAATTTTTTGGGGAATAAGGAATCACCAAATTAACTTGGCTGCTTTTGTAGTGATAGCGACCATTATGCTTCGTATTTATTTTAGTAATTTTATTCATTCAAGATGAACAAGCGTAATCGAAGCTTCTAACCCTTTTTGGAATGCTAAAAATTTAATAAATAAGCCAATAAAACTAGTAAATACTACCCCCCCCCCTTCACGGAAACAAAAAGAAATCCGTCAGTTTTGTCCCTGGAATTGGCGGTACTTGCGTATTATCGCAACCGAAATTCAGCACGTACGATACAAGCGAAATCGGGATTGCAACTTGGCGAGTTATCTTAAACGTTGGCATTGTTGGGATAGTATATAAATACCGGGTGCTACTTTGATTTCACGGGGCAAGGCGCCAAGCTGTTGTTTATGTTCGCCAAGATGGGCGATAACATTACAATATGGTTGGCTACCTTGATATTTTTATCGTCTGGCGATGTGGTTGCCATGGAGATAACGTTTTTCAGAATTAATTTTTACAGACGATTTTAATTCGATTTCTTTAAAAATTTAACCATTTTCATTGCATTTGAATTACTTTATTTCTCTAATACTAAATTACAATTATAAATAGTGTTAAATTAGTCATTTATAATAATTTTATTTATTATATTTATTTATAAATATTACATATGTGTGTTATTTATTTATAACTATCGTTATATGAGTATCCTTATGTATAATTTTTGTTATATTACAATATGGTGATTATTCTATTAAACTATTCCCGATGCCCCCAAATACCCTCAGAGTACACACGGAGTACGGGCTCGTTAAATCAATGGGTCCGAAAGTCTTGTGGATGGTCGCAGCTGAAACCACTGGTGAGGATTTCCCTCCCCATCAGTTCCATGCCTAAATTGTGGAGGTGGGGATAGGTGGTGTCGCCATCTATCGTGTAAGAACCGAGCCAAATCGTACTGTCACCTGCATGGTGCTCAAAGCTAACGGCAGGCGTATTCCTAGCCCCTTGCCACGATGAATTTCGTGGGCCTTGATCTGACACCATCAGACAGGTGTCATTAGAAAGAACAACTATTATTATTATTTATTACTATTAAGTTATATGATTATAATATATACTGCATATTATTATTAGTAGTACATGCACCTTTTTATTATATTATATTGGTATTCATTATTAATTGATTGATCTTGGTTATTCTCAATCTCTTCCTATATTCTTCATTTGAAATATATTTCAATGTTTTTCAAACAATTCTTTAAAATTAACTTCCTGACAATTTGAAACCGCCAGGCCGCCATCTTGGATTACATTCCAGCGACAACAAGCGGTGCTTGGCAAATTGTCAAGGTCACACCAAACAAGTCAAGGTGTGGACAGGAGAGACCATCTCGTACTATATACACGTCCAATATACATCCTTGAGACACAGTTCTTATAGTCTGTCTGAATTGGGTGAAATAAAGCATGCATTCTTTAAAAGCAAAATACTTTTATTTACATTAAGAAAAACCATATTTAAACAGTTCAGTAGACATTTGCTGTCAAAAACATTTTGAAGCTTTCATTAACAACATACAAATTCGCAACAATACAATAAAATGATCATGAAAGTATGACAGTTAATCTAAAAAGATTATTAACCATAATGATTAATTTCAGTCATATAAAAAATATAATACTATAACGCAAATTGAAAATTTTTCACTTGGTAAACTGAAAGTAAATATTTAAATTGGGGTACTTACATCTTATGGAAAACAACAAAGTTTACAGAGAAAAAAACATCAAATTTTGAAATAATGCGAAGGATTTGATCAGAATAATCTGCTTATAAAATTAAAATAGTTTGTTACAACTTTTTTTTAAAGAAAAAATTAAAAATTAGTGAAAATAAAAAGAAATTGCTAATTTCATATAAATATCTTTAATAATTCAATTTATCACACACAATAATTTGGCAAATTTCCAATAAAAAGTATTCCATCAAAATAATTTATTAACTTTTCTGCCAGTACACTAGTCATGGTTTTGTAGTAATGTATATGTTGAAATTTCTCATGATTGACACATGGAATATTTATATAATTATGCAAGAAAAAAGTAACACATTGCATGTCATATATATAAAAATGATAATCACTTAAATATAAGCAACCAAGTAGTTTATAAATTTTAATACTATGATAACTAGTTTTGAATACATTCTTCAGACAGGCTTAGGATAAAAAAAATTTTTTTTTTTTGATAAACGAAACTCGAATTTCGAGGAACATTTTGGTTTGTTTGACTTGAGACAAACTATAAAATTGAAAAAAAAAAATTATTTAATAACAAACAAAAAGGGGGGGGGGAAAACCCTGCAATCAACAACAAAAATATTCCAATGAAGAAACCACTAATTTGTTCTAATTTATGGTAACAAAAGCTTAAAGCAGGTTTTTATTTTAATATTTGCCAATTTTTTAGTTTAACAAATGAAAAGTAAAACTAGATTAGTTTGAATCGTATATAATTTTAATTCATAATTAATGTGATTATAATTATTTGTAATTTTTTAAACCAACAATCAACTATATAAATGTAAACTTTAATTTATATGATTTAAAAATATACATTAACTCACTACTCGTATATAAAAATAAAGTTTTAGTAGTGTACGATTTACAAATAACCATTAAAGTAAAATTATGGATACATTACAATTTTTTTTCTTAAACTTTTGGTAGGAAAAGTGTTTTATTTTTACAATTTAAAAAACTTGTCAGCAATTTTCAACTCATACCATCAATTCATTTCATACATCACCTTTCTAATATAACGCATAGCTTTAGAAACACACAAAACGCTTACAATACTTCATATAAAATAAGCAAACTGAACATAAAAAAAAATTATACAAAAGATTTAAAAATCAAAAAGAAAATTTCAAAGAAAAAACATGCAATCAAAGTTTCAGAATCTTAAAAAAAAGAAAGTTTGAAATTAAAGTTTTGCTCTATTATTACATAATAAAGAATATTGTAAAAGACAAAGAAATAAATATGAATTGATTATTATACAATTCCTTTTTATTTTCTTTATTCCAACTCTTCTTTCTTTTGATATCTCTTACTTACAGATGAAATGAAGAACTCAAATCTCAAAAGAAGTTCAGTTATCTTAAACTTCTTCAAATGCAAAAAAAAAAAAAAAATTAAGTGAACTATACATGTGTTTCAGTGGGTATGTAGTAAAAAATTAAATTTCTTTAAAAGAAAAACCAGTAAAATTTGTTATTAAAAAATGTGAAATTATATGTCATTTGAATATTAAGTGAAAAATAATTTAGATTCTCAATCAAACAATTAATAATGGAACAAAAAATATTAAAAATAGGAGAAGGGGGAAATTGGATTGTAAATATTGCATAATACACTTGAAAAACTTTTTTTAAAAAGAAAATGTTGAATTAAATAATAACTTTTCTATATATAGTGACATGCAATATAATTATATACATTTTATCTTTCAAAGTTTGCATTGCAGATAAACAAAATGCTTAATTATAATTCAATGCATTATTTTTTCTTTTCTGTGTGATTCATGCACCTGAAACAATAATATTATGGTTACTTAAATGATTTTCAAAAACTAACCTTCCTACATCAAAAATGATTTCATAAGAAATTAATGCAAATTTGTTACACAAACGAAATACAATAAGTGAATAAGATTTATTTTAAAACAAAGTACTTCCTAAAATGCCCTTTTTCATTACAAAATGTTATCTAGTATTTTTTTTTTTTTAAATGTAACTTTAGATATCAGTTCATAAGATAAAATATTTGAAGTAACAAAAAGACTTAAAATAAAATACAGGGGAAAAAATCGGACATAAAAATAATAAAATTTATATTGTTTTAATTAAAGTTAAATGAAAGCAGCACAATGACCTATTTGCACTGGATTAGATAATTTGGAGGCATAGTCAAGTGATGAAAACACTTGAATTGGGACCCTAGTGACCAATTTACTGACATTAGGACTAATGAAAATATAGTCAACACTAAATTGAAATACAAAAATATAAAATGTATTCAATTCCATATTTTTTTAAATAATTTTATAAATAAACATATAAAAGTTTACTATTAAAAACATGTAAAAAACTATTGCAATTTTACACACAAATTGCACAGCTTTGTATCGAACATTATATAGATAACATTTCTATCATACTCTGACTTTTGACAACTTCCATCATATTCTCAATGATGCTTTGCAACATATATTTCCGCTAGAAAGGTAATTAACACTTTATACACTATTATGTAAATTTGATTTAATAAAAATAATTTATTTATGAAATAGGAGAAAAAATCAAATAAAAATAGAATCAATGTAAAAAAAAAGAATTTTATGCACTCCTCCCCCCCATTTCTAACAGTCAAATAAATTGTCTTAAATGAATATTTTTTTTTTCTTTCTTGATATGCGAGTCTCTGGAGACTGAAATTTTCTTTAATCTTCAAAAGGTGGTGACTTCAATTACTTATAACAGAACACAAATGAGGAGACAACTAATGAAGAGCAGCTACTCATCAACGTCGTGCAGTTCGAGGTTTGTTATTATTATTATTGACTCCATTGTTGATCACAGGCATTTGTGGTCTTGGTTGTCCGGTATTACGATTTGCCCCTCTTGGTGTGAAAGCAGATGACCCGTGATTTCCATTACCTGAAATACAATGTTTTAATATTTAAAATGTACAGAAAATTAATAGGGATGATTATTCAGAAGGCTTGCACATACTTAGAACATACTTCTTAATCCTTAAGGAATTTTTTTTAAAAATTTATACTGGGGAGGGGGTACCCTTTGTCGACAGTGGACCAACCCTCAAATGTACAAATTATGCAACCATTCATACATATTGCTCAAATTGTACGATTGTAATTTACAATTATGTAGTTCTGTTGGCGCAATATTGGCAATACACAGCCAAGTTTGCCTCATTTTTGGCAACCAAAATAAATTTATTACAGCATCTCAGGAAAAACTTTCTTTATATATAAAGAGAAATAACTCCAGGCTTTTATTTTCAAAATGATAAATATATAATATAATTTAGAATAATTTTAGCTATCTCAAAGGTAATAATCAGCAGTGCTGCTAATAAATTTGGTTGTATCCTTTTATAGGAAAAACGCTACTACATTTAGAATAATCCAAAAACTAACTTAACCCCTTAAGTGCCACAAGCATGTATATACGTGCTGATGAGCTGGTGCCTTTAGTGCCCGACGTGTATATTCGTCCTTTCAAGGAATTACTTTTTGTATTGTGCTGGTCTATTTAAAACTAGTCCCATGGCTTCGGGATACAATAAAATAACATTGACAGTGCTTCTAAAGAATTAACTTATTAATGATACATAAATACATGTAAACAAATGGATGTTACTTAGGTATTGTTTTTACAACAGCTTTAGATTATTTTCAGTTATATTTCAGGTCCTATAAACAGGACTCTGCTTATTAAGTTTCTATATAAAATTTTTCTTCATGATTAATGAAGGAATTATTCATGATTGAAGTTGCTTAATTAACCACCATTTACATTTACTTCTGTACAATTTATATATATTTTTATTTATATCCTTTCTAAATGTATAATTTTTATACTAACTTTTTTAAGTAAAATATGCAAATACTGAATTCAAGCAAAATATGAACAAATACTTTTATACAAAATAGCCAATTCATATTATTTGCCTGTCAAATTAACTAATTTGGAACAATTGTTACATGTCCAATTGTTGTAATAACTCAAGTTAAAATTTTTTTTAGCAATTCTAAAGGATCATTTATTGACACTAGGAAAGTGAGACTAGATGTACTAATTAAGAGAATGATTGTTATGACTCAAGAAACTAATATTCTTCGGTTTCAATATTCCTTTTATTTAAATGAGGCTATTTGCAATAAAGGATTAATGAGGCTATATTAACATGAAAGAACAATTAAATGAGCACATACTCCATAAAGATAAAACATTATACATTGTTTCTCAATGCAAAAGTTACAGTTAAGTGATGAGGACAAAAACCTGCACAGGTACTCCATTCATCAAACTTAAATGCCATGATGACATTTAAAAAAATAGAAAACAAATATTATGTTACATGAATTTCTGATTAAGTATAAAATGTGAAGTAATTTGCATGGGTTTTTCCTGAACATATAAAAATTATTTAAAAATACATTATATGTAGAAAAATAAAGTAGGTAAGGCATTAAAAATATAAACAATTGCACTGAATATAAGTGCATCATACATTTCTACATAAAAAACACAAGTTTTTGCAATTGTAATAACTGTCTTCAGAAAAATTGTGGGCATTCTTTATTTATTAATAGTTACATGACAACTTTTGAAATTTTGAAAATGACGAAGAGTAAAATAACAAATGATGGATATTTCAAGGAAACTAGTAGTTAATGAATAAGTTGGAAGAAGTTGACATGGAGACTGTAACTTAGCAATAACCATTGAGTGGATGAATGCTTTAAAACCTATTTAGGCTTCTTTATCATACAAGATTTAAAAGTTTCATAAATATTAGAATACATCTATATTAAATACTCATCCACTTTTAAAGGTGAAAAAGCCATACCGTTTTATGATGCCAAGCATATAAAATGACAAGAAAAATGAATTTTTTCTCCCCCCCCTCCCATTAAATAGGAAACTCCAATTTTCCCTTTGCATTATAGCAACATTACATGCTACATATGGAATTTAATTTGGTTAATATTTTCTGATAGAATTTCCAATCAAATTTGGTACTGAAAAAAGGTCAGTTTGAATTCAGCAAGTAAGTGACCACAATGGAATATAATTTGTAGTTTGATTATTGCCATCAGATGCTCCAGCTATGGTCCTTGAATATATGCACTGAATCATATATTCCTACTAAGAAGCTAGTTCACTAATCACAACAGATTTTTGTGTGTGTGCTTCTACTTCTATACTACTCAGCAATATAAGATTTTGAAAATATTTTCCAAAAAGAGGAACAACATGATTAGCTGCAGTAAAAGGTACATCATGTTCTACAAGAAAAGATATAAACAGGATTTCAGCCCTTATTACATCTGATTGAACATTGTTTTAGAAAAACAATCCAATTTGGAACAACAGCTACTTTATTCCCTATTTGCAATGGGCATCAGTTTTTGCATAGCGGGTAATAAATATATGAGCTATCAAGAGAAATGTGCATGTCAATAGAACATATGCCATAAAATGCAAATTTTTTTCCTTTTTGGGGGTATGCAGTGATACAATACAATTCTTGGTCCTAGTTTGATATCATGGGTCAATGTTCCAAGTTGTTGTTTATGTTCACCAAGATGGGTGATAACATTACAATACAGTTACTTGATATTTTTATCATATGGCAATGTGGTTACCATGGGGAAATGTATATCACAGTTAATTTTTATTAGTTTTTTTCCATGGTAACCCTATTAATTTCCAACGATTATAATTCAATTTCTTTAAAATAGCATTTGTTCTTAAAGCCATCTGCTTCAGTCTTCTGTTGCATTTTGTGCTATTTTTGAATATGTATTTCTAATTCATGGGCGATATTATTCTATATTCCAATATTAAGAATAATTCTATATTTCTAATATTATGGGTGAGTACCACACATATTTTTTAAAAAAAATATAGGAATCCTAATGAAAACTTATATTTTCACTTTATTTTACTTTTTAAAAATGCTTTTTTGAACATTCCTTGTTTGATGAAATTCATTGAAGGAACTTGCAGTTTCTGGAATATTGCAAATTTCAGCAGTTTAATTGATATTCATTTTTAATTTTAATATATTTTATGAGATTATTTTTCATTAATAATATAATATAAAAATACAATTATTATATGCAATCATATAATCTTTGTTATTTTTTATTCAAATTACTGCATATTTTTTTATGTTATTTATTTATAATTATTTGCTATATAAGTATTCTTATATATAATTTTTATTATATTACAATATGACTATTATTCTTTTTTATAACTACTATTATAAATTACATTATATTATATATAATAATTATTACTATATAATATTACTATTAGTAAATATAATTTTTTTAATATTATATTGATATTCATTATTTATTGATCTTGGTTATTCTCAATCTTTTCCTATATTCTTTATTTGAAATAGATTTCACTGTATTTCAAAACAGTTCTTTAAGATTACTTTCTTGACGATTTCTTGCCGCTAGGCCGCCATCTTGGATTCCATTCCACCGAATGCGCTGCTTGGCGTGATTCCTTTATCATGCCAAGCAGCGCCCATGACATCAAACTAGTTCCTAATTCTCTTTTATAATATTCTTTGTGTGCATTTTGCCTTTGTTAGGGAACATGGCAAACAGAAGAATGAATGAAAACAATAAATCAGCCTCATGAAGCATAAAAGATGCATGCACAAAAAATGAGTTCAGTTTTAGAAAGTTGCTAGAGGAAGAAAAAATAAAAATGTTTTACTCGACAAAGTCATGCCATTGTTCAAAATAACAGATCTGTCACCTGTAGCTCTCAGTGTTGATTCAGAGTGGGACTTCAATTAAAATCCAATTAACCAAACCCCACCTATGAATCAGTTAAGGACCGATAGTTAATGAAATACGATAAGAAGGAAGGACAAAATTAATTAACTTTTTTAAAGATAATGGCCATAACTTGTAATATTTTATTTTTTCAGTTTTTATGAGTATAAAATGATAAATAAGAGGAATAGAAGAGAAAATGGTCAGCAGATGATGGAATTTTTGCAAAGATGAGTAAAACTGAACGATTTAAACCTAAAAGATAAGTTTGTAAAAAAAAAGGCTATGAAGTTAAATAGCTTATTTTAAGTGCAAAAGTTGGCAGGTATGAATGATATGATTGAATTATAAAAATATTTTATAATCCTCAACATATATATAATATATATATCTTTTTTTCATTATATAAAGTACATAATAAGATCTCTACTACTATAGTTAAATTTTTTTAAAATTTAATTTATAATATGTTATTAAGCAATTCAGTTGTTTTAAATACTGAGCAATTAACTTGAAATAAAATCTTTATATTAGTTATCTATTATGAACAAATTTAATCAGAATTACTCATTAACCTCCAAAACTGTTTTACAAAAAACTTTAATTGTATCAAAATAAATTTATGCAATGTGGCAATTTATAAAGTACATAATATTAAATACTGTGTTACATAAGGCTGATCTACATTTTTAAGGTGCAGTTAAATTGCTAGTAACTACAGTTTTACTAACCAGGTAGTGATGGTGCAGTAGTTGACGGTACCACCACACCAGGAGCTGGCATAAGAGGTAATGGTTGTTGTAGGGTAGGGGAACTTCTTGCTTCTGTAGTAGGCTGAAAAATAAGCACAAGAAATATGTAGAGAGAAATACATATTTATGTCAAAATTATAACACATCCAAATATAATATATAATTTAAATATTAGATAGTGCCTTTAATTATTCAGGTAAGAATATTTTGTACAAATGTCAAAAGGCTTTATTTTTGCTAGTGTTGGGTATGGGTTAGCTGTCTTGTTTTTAATGGATAATTAGATCTTGTACAGAAAATTTTACTTTTTTTACTGCAAAAACAATGTTGAAGAAGCAAATCTTTAACTGAACTTAAAATGGCAGAAATGATGCAAACTATTTCAGATATTGATTCTGAAATAGTCTCAGAGTAAAGATAGTGACAAATAATATATTTTGATTGTTCAGCTCCTTACAAATTTAATGATGGAAACATTTCAATCATCTGAATGCCAAGGGTATCGAAAGAAAATATATCTCAATGGTCATTCCACAACAAAAAATTTAGTTTTTATTTGTTCACATTCCCCCAAAAGTCCTCACAAATAGCAAATGATTTATAATGAGTGCAAGAGTTCTAAACTCAAGACTGTGTGTAGATCCCTGTTTTCAAAATTTTTATAGTAAATAAAATTAAGCAAGTATAATTGAATGGTAAGCAAAAATGTGTAAAAAATGTATTAAAACAAGAAATAACTTGAGCAAATAAAGTACCATAAAAAGTTCGACGAATAATGCACACCATTGTATAATGCGCATCTATACTTTCAAGCTGCATTTGTTAATTTTTAGATATATTCACTGTATAACGTACACCCCCTTTTTACAAAGGAACCTGAAAAGCATGTGTGCAATGCTCTTATATTTTGAAGTCATTTATTCGAGATATTATTCCAGGCTTTTGAAAAAATAGTATCCTTCCACAGAGCTACAGCCCTTTAAGTTCATATAACTTTTTCCATCTCTCTCTCTCTCTTTTTTTACTTTTAAAGCTATGATTTGTATATCCAGCATATTATGCAAACCCATAAATTTTGATCTTATTTGTTGTGTTAAAAGTGCGCATTATATGACGGATTTTACGGTATATAAATATAAAGTATATAAAACATATGCCATATATTCTATAGAACATTATTGAACAATGTGTCTATATCTCATTTTTATATACTTAGGTTTGACTGCAAAAACCCACAGGCTCTAGTGGTACACACATGTTCACAATTTTCATCCCCAAAAGGTTTAAGACTAACTGATTATAGTATTCTATATTTTTGTTGATATAATTTTTAAAAATCAATGAATTTGAAATATTTAATAAATTTATTGAGAGCTTCCAATTTTTATAATTCTATTAATCTGAGATTAATAGACCTATAATATGCTTAAACAAACCTACAGGCATGATTTGCTTTAATATGACAAATCAGAATATGAATAAGTTCTAAATGAAAACAAAATTACATATTAAATAAAAACTACCCAAGTTATTTTATAACAATATATTTTTCACAGACCTGCAAAGATTTTATTAATGGTCATCCCTTATCTGAAATGTATACACAGAAAGAATTGAGGTTATACAAGTTTAATTTTTTAAATATTGGAATTGAAGATTATATAAAAACGATTTCCTAAATTGCATATTAAGCTCTTTTATTCCAAATTTTTCCACTTTGATGAATCTATCATCAATATCCCCCTCTAATATCTGCTATTTCTACTAGATACGAATATACAACATGCAAATGTATCTACTATATTTATTTGAATGAAAGCTGTACATTTTTTCCAATGTTAATTCTACGGAAATTCAGGAGCAGTTTAGACTCGAAGGTGGAAAAATTCCTTAAATGAGATAAATTGAGCATGATACTGACAAAGTAAAAATACATACATGACACAGGTTCATACGTATTTAAAAAATTTTAAATGCTTGTAAACCACTCGCCACCACCACCACCATCCACTTTTAAAAGTAAACATTTTAAATTTTTAAAAGTTTCATACAAATCAAATATTGATAAACCATTTTACAATTTTCACAGTATTTTTTTAAATTTTTTCACAAAAATGTATTGAAAATTTGGGATGCGGTTTAGAATGACTTAAGTGACTTAGATTCAAATAAACACAGTATTTACAGCATAATTCTAAATTAAGAACAGCATGTAATATATTTAATGAAACTCAATTAAAATTTAAAATGCAGAGAAAATAATTTTAACAAATACAGAGGGAAAGCAAAACGCAAAAAAGGCATAATGATTTTGTATAATTTATTTAAAATTGCACTTCATAAAAATAACTTGTGTAATTCATCCAACAATTTAAGAAAAAAAAAAGGGGGGAGGGCTTAAGGCCTTCAAATATTTCTACTGTAAAATTTTATTTACAATTCATATGTAAAAATCATTCTCAGCAAATATCAATAAGATAATTTCTAAAAAACACATTAATTGAAACAATAAAATGATAGCCCTTTCTATTTAGATATTTTTAAGGAATATTCTTAAACAGAATTCCTACATTTGGTATATAGGTATACAAATAAAAAAAGTGACAGAATGAAAATAAAATAAAACAATATTTTCAAAATACAGAAAAAATTTTGAAAAGGGGGGGGGGAAGACATTGAATATACAACTGATTAATATACGACTAAAATATTGCCATATTTCATAAAGTTTAAAAAAAATTGATAGAATTTTATGCATGATTGTAGGAATTTTTATATAGAATGCATATTTTACTCTAATACTTTAGTTTACCTTTTAAATAAAAAATTTAATAATTATGTTGATTAGAAATGCATATAAATTACATTTAATTATTAAAACATGCAAAAAAATTAAAAATGATGTTTAGTAGGAAAAGTTTTTTTCCTAAAATTTTTATTTTACACAAAATTTGTGATTAGGAATTTTAAATTAGGCTTGAATAAACTTTGACACTATTTGAGTCAGCTATAAATAACAAAAACTACTGGACCATATAATTTCAAGTAAACATTATGTACAAACTTTTACTTCAAATATATTAATGCCTACAAATCCATAAACTTAATATATAAATATTTATACTTAAAAAGTTAAAGTTTAAAAAAGTATTCAATTTCAATCTTGCTTATTTTTATAAATATGCTTTTTATCCCCAAGATAACTGATTAAAAAAATATAAGTACAACTTACTGTTTTCTGTTGATTAGTCTGTTCTGGATTTTCACTCATATTTGGCAATTCAGTAAATGTAAAACAAAATCTATGAAAAAAGAAAATTTTAAATTTAGCAATTATAGATAAAATATACTAGTAAAATTATAGGATAACATATGACAATTGGAAATTATTCAACCATCAATAATTTTTTCCTCTAAAAATTACAGATATATTACCAGATTCAATATGTACTTAATCTGCATGATAAATTAAATTCATTCACAGAACAGTAACAACTTTTTTTAAGTCAGTTATAAGAAAAAAAGCACATCTAAGATACAAAATACTGAGGTATAAAAGAAAATTAGAAACTTGTCCATTTATTGATGCATTGGCACAAAATCAAAAATATAAAGTTTCTGATAATTTAAAATTAAACTTTCCTAGAAAGGAAATGATTCAATACAATTTTAAAAAATAAAGCTTATATAAAAACATCTTTGAAAAATTAAGACAGGTTTTTAAAAAATTCAATAAAGAATAACATGCACTGAATTAAAATCCAAAATATACTTCCAGAACTAATATGTAATACCACTAAAATTTCTAACACATAAAATCCATGAATAATTATAAATATCACATGCCATGAACTTAATATTAAATTCTAAAATTTAATGGAATTAAAAAATATATGCATCAAACCTCTTCAGCATTTCAGGAGCTGCAAAATTCCAAAACAACAAAAGAAAAAAAAAAAAGACATCAAACCTTTAGTCACAAAAATACCATTTTTAGTTCATTCTGAATAAACATTCAAACCACTGGTACTCAACCTATTGTCCACCAGCCACATGTGGCTCACCAGCCTTTTTAGAGTGGCTTGATCATGGTCTATTAACATCAAGAAATTTAATTATATAAGAACAATGATAAAAATTTAGCTGGAAGTTCTATCAATCAAGTAATCAGCTCTATTAATTTTGCTATCAATATGCTTTTTTTGATAATAGAATGTTAACAAGGGACTTGGTCATAGATAAAGGAAAAATCGAAACTACTCCATAACTCAGTTAAAAATGCAAAAAAGTAAATATTTTTCTTTTGTGCGTGTTTTATAGAGAGGTTACTATAGTATTAAAATAAAACCCTGAAATGAGTTCATATTTTGATAAAATTTTGTTTTGTCTTGTGTTGCTTTGGTCTTAAAGTGTTTCTTCTTTATCCTCATGTTGCGACCGATATTGAAATACTTGTCATATGTATGTGGCATGGTGAGAGAAAAGATTGAGTACCCTGATTTAAACCATAACAAACATTTTTTTTCTTCAAAAAATGATGCACACTTTCAAAATTTTGAATACACCTAAGTAAACATTTCGACTTTGTTGACAATAGACATTTTACTTTAAATGTTGACATATTGAAGAAAAACTATTTTTTTTAAATTCAATAAATCGTTAAATTTTTAACTGACAATACACTCAACACTTTTTTTTATAGTTCTTCATCTTTCTCAAACTGATTTTTCACAAACCTTATTATTTTACAATAATTCAACTAAATTCAAATGCTTGGCATAAATATAATTACAAATTCACAAATTTTCTGTTTTCCCCTTGAATTACAATTTGCAATATTTTCTCAGATTCCTTTAAATACACATATTATTAAATTAAATTCAAGAGTCAGAAGAATGTGAAATATATAACATTCTCTGAATTAAAAATATTCCAACATAAAAAAATATTTCAGAGGTATTTTTTTTTAAGTTTAATCTTTTAACACACAATTTGATGTGATCTCTCTTTCACTATGAAACTACAACTTTTATTAACCTTGACAATACCCTGATAGAGATAAATCATTCTCTATTCTAATTTATTTACAATTTCAATACAGCATAGTAAAAACAACCAAATAGATATCTTGTACATTGCCAAAGTTCTTACTGGTGGATATATCTATAAATTCTATTTTAAGTTAATTCACAATTGAATGTGCTTTTGGATGTAAACTTGCACAGTTGAAAGCTTAAAAAGCATTCTCACATAATCTAAGCTATCCATAAAAGTATCATTCTTATTATTTTGCTCTTATAATATGGTTCATTACCATATATGTGAGCTAATTATTATTTTTTAAAATAAAGCACTTTACAAATCAGAAAATAAATCACATAATAAATTCTCAACTGAGAAACAAAATACAATACTTTTAAAATTATTCAAGGAACAACTGAATTAATAACATTATAGTTAAGTGCTGAAAAAACATGTTTAAAAATAAAGTTCATGTACACACAAAACATATAATTACAATAACTAATAACTCATTCTTGAAATATCTTCATCAGATCCTTTTAGATGACACAGAGCAATTTCCAAGCTTTGACTGCAATAAAAAAAAATCAAAAAGGCATTTACTTCAATTTTAATAATGCATCAACCAAGGCTAACAGTAAGTATGAAAAAAAATATACCTTTACAACGAAAGGGACTTATGGAGACAACAGGTCCCTCAAAATGTTCATTTCAGCTTTCTCCACTAAGAAGGAAGAGAAAAATACACATAAGCTAGAGTCATACAAGTATGACACTGCTCTAGAGGTAAGGAATTGAGGTATAAAACACACCTTTTTGGATAGGCGGAAAGTGTTTTCATTATCGCATTTAATGCTCCATATTATACAAATCAGAATATTTTAACAGCAAACTTCCCCAAAAGTGTGATTGCCCCTTTTGTTTGGCAGCTAATAAAAAAATAAACTCGAACACAAGTATTTTTGATAAAAATGTAATTGAGTTTTGTTTGAAAGGTATGAATGCACTGTGCGTGTGAAACTTTTGTTGTGTATTTTGTCATGTTGTGTGAATGAATGAGAAAATTAAAGACTTTAGACGACACATTTTTTAATAACATGTTTATATTATTTTTTTTTATGCTCATTGGCATATAAGCATTTTCTTTATTTATTCAAAACATACAAAAATCATTTGATAAAAATAAAAATATTACAATTTTATTTTATGAATCAAGTTTTTTCAGTTACAATTAGATTTGTCATACAAAACACAATTTAAATTTCATTGAAACAGTTTTATTAAATTACAGATTCCACCAACTATTCTTTTGATGGAAAAGATTTTAAAGATTTTAAAAAATTATCTTTTTTAACGCATTTACTCACATTTCAATTTTTGACACTTTGCATTTTTGTACATATTTTACTATATTTTGTACTTTTATCTTCTGTTTATTCAATAAAATGTTTGACAATAGAAGGAAAGATGAATCAGTGGAACAAAAAGTTCTCTTAATGACCATATTTCAGGGTCTAAATTTCTTTACTGTTTTTCTCCCTCTGTCCAGCAAGAAGCTTTCGTGGAAAACAACAAGTTAAATAAAACTTGAAACAAGGAATATAAAATCTAATGATGAAAAGACTTACTCCGAAATAAACCACCAGGAGTAAAACTGTTCAAATGAGATACAAATCTTTCAATAGTTAAGGTACAGATACAAGAATTTTCCTCAAAAAATGCATGAACATTTAAAGACTACTATAATGAAAGACAAGTACCACTCACATAAAAAAATTTCATGTGATTAACAAACCTTTCACACAATTCGAGTACTCATGTGAACACATCAACGCCATTAACAATTCTAAAAATTGTTTTCAGTTGTTCTAAAAGAAAAACTAATAACAAATTATTCTTCTATTTGACACTGTTTCATCAACCACCACAAGTTGATCTGAATATTTTACAAAAAGAATGGAATATATCAAACATATTACAAAATAAAACTTCATTTCTTCAATGAATACAAATACTTTTTTTTTTAGTTAGGTGACAAAATTAGCAAAGATCTTTGTTACAAGAGAACATTACAATATTTCTAAATCCAGTTCTAATGAAATTGGTTCGAAAAAAACAGAATGAACAATTGAGTACAATATATTCACAAGAATACAATTTGCATTAGTATTGTAGGATACACAATAAGAATTCCTAGTCAGTAGGCACCAAATCTCTAGTAACCTACAAATTAATTCCAACCACCAAAAATGAGTTAATAAGAATGGATAACACTGATAATGAAGAATATGACATTCTTCTAAGTAAAAAAATGCATTATTTTGAGGATACAAAGGCTTGATCAGCAATTTTTCAGCAAATTCGTTCTTTTTTCTGCCAAGTTTACAAATAAAAAGTCAAAATTTATAATTATAATATACAATGTTAAATCAAGTTCAGCTAGTTTTAATCATAGCATATTTTAGCTTTCATCAAGAGACAAACATCTTTTTAAAATTTTCCCCAGATAAATATTCTTAAAAATTATTTTGTATCTAACACATATTTATAAGCAATAAAATACCTAACACATCATACGCCAACATTTATAACGAAATATTTAGTAGTTAACACAATATACAAGTCTGATTACTCCATAAAATCTTTCCCTTGAAAATGAAAAGAAAAATATTAATTTGCACATTTTAAAAATATTTTATAGCAATCAATTTATATACAATCAAACAAATCTATAATTTAAAAAATATTGACTCACTCTCCAATTTTTTGTATTTCTCCTCCTTTACCAGTATATAGTGTAAGACAACCTTTCCATACTGAAGCATACCTAGAAAGATATTTATACTAATTAATGGTGAAATTTATATTATTAAACTATTAAAAATTTAAATATTAACCATTGAATGACTACAAGAACAAAATGACTTAAAGATTTTATGCTTTGAACTCAAAACAGGTAGGTAAATTAAGTGATAAGATGAATTCTTTTTTTAATTGAACACAACAATAAGAAAGAACATCCAACAAAACTCTCCAAGATTGATTTCACAGCTCTGTATGAAAATCAGTCAGTCCTGCACCATTTCCACAAATTCTTATGTAAAATGATCTGCAGAATCCAAAAGTGACCCTCCCCTCCCAATTTTTATCATTGTTAGGTAATTTTATGGCCCCATGAATTTGACTTGGAGGAGAAAAAGCCTATTTTAACCATTACGTATCTTCAGAGGGGCTAAAGAGGTAAAAATTCTAGAACATGGACATCTGTAGACAAAAAGGGGGGGGGGGATTTAACTATTTGAATTTAAGAAAAAAATGGTACTTACGTATTAAAGCAACCAGGCCAAAATTGGCATAAATCGCCAAATTTGGTGACCCTACGTGTTATACATGGTTTTTCGTAAAGAAATTTTGCTTACTGGTTAGATTGAATGCCGTGAAATACTTTAACTATGGGTATTTGGGATCTGCCTGCAAGTGAAAAAGATGCTGTTGAATTGTTACAGGGATATGGAATTATACCGAACGAACGTACTTGTAAAAATTCTCATAAAATGAAACTATTTTGGAAAGCAAATCTTATGGAAATGTAACGTCGAAGAGTGCAATCAACACTTGGGTGTGAGGACCGGAAATTGGTTTGAAGGTAGCCGAATTTCATTTGTGACAGCGGTGCGCTTCATTTATTGTTGGTGTAAAGAGTTAACCTCAATTAAATTTTGTGCAGAAGAGCTGGGAATTGCTGACAAAACTGTTATAGATTGGAACAATTACATGCGGGAGATATGTGCCCTTGAAATGGATGAAAAAGAAAGAAAGCAAATAGGTGATGAAGGACTTATTGTGGAAATAGACAAAAGTTTATTTGTAAAAAGAAAAAATAACACTGGGCGTGTACTACCACAGCAATGGGTTTTCGGCGGAATTTGCCGAGAAACGAAAGAGACTTTTTTGGTTACTGTACCTAACAGAAGTGCCGTTACCCTCATGGAAAAAATTTGCGAAAATATCAAGGAAGGAAGCATTATTTATTCGGATTGCTGGAAAGGATACAAGACAAGTGAGTTGGAAAATGCTGGATTTCTGCATGGAACTGTTAATCGCAAATATAACTTTGTGGATCCCGACACGGGCGTTCACACACAACATGTAGAGCGCATGTGGAGCTCAGCCAAATGGCGCAACAAAAAACAGAGAGGAACAGCCCGTCATCTTCTTGACTCATACCTTATCGAATTTATATGGCGCCAAGCTCAAGCTGTTAATGGCGAAGATGGTTTTCAATCAGTGCTAAAAGCAATAGCCAAAAGATTTCCGCCGAAAAAATAATTCTGCAACTTATTCAAATTCGAAACCAGAAGGGTTTAATTGCTATTTTATATTTTAAAACAAAATAATATAAAAAACTGTATTAAAAATTATCTGTAATTAATAAATGTACATTTTCTTTCTATTCATACTTTCTTACTCAAACTTACAAATCGCGCCAACCTGGTTGCGATAATATGTAAGTACCAAAAAAATTAATAAAAATAATCAGTTTTTCTCCTAATTGTTTTCATTTAACTAAAGATATATTCCCACTTCCAGCCCCTTCCCTTTCCTTCCAAATACTAAAAATATATAGCAACAATTTTGGCTAAAAGTGCCTACTGTACAACGTTGTCACTTTAAATAACCTATGCTTCACGTTAGGCACAGTAAATCTCCTGCTTTGACATATTTTAGAGTTCACTGCTTTTATCACTTTTGTTGTGTATCATTATCTTTCCTTGGTACATGCTTCATGATCACAGAGTCAAATTTGCAGTGTTTTAGGCAGTGATTTTGTGTTTCCAAATAGTTTTGATTTTGTTAAATTAGACAAATTTTTCCCTCCTGATTTTTAGAAGTGAGTTATAGTATGCAAGTATAAGTTGCTATTAATACCGAGCTTAGATTCATGTCTCATAAGTGTAAAAATCATCCCGACAGCTTCTGACAAGTTAGAAGTGAACTGACTATAAAAAAGCAATGGAAAATCTTTTTCTGCATTTTTTAAAACTTTCTTACTATTATTACTTCGATTGCCAAGTTGGTGATCAGAACAAGAATTGATACCCAAAAGACATGCTGCACTATTTTTTACAGTAGTTTAACCAAATAGATTAAAGATATCCGTAAATCAACGACCTTTAGTTGTGCTCCTGGTTTGGCACAAATATCACTGTCATTTCACAGATTGTTACTTTTGCATGATTTCCACTGTTAGGTTCTTCAGCAAAAGTAAGCACACAATTCGGTAACCTAATATCCCTTCAGGTGTAAGACCAGTTCTTAAAAATGAATCAAGTAGTGCTCAAAACAATTACTCTACCACCGGGATTGGCTGATTTATCCACAACCTGAACCGTTAATATTTGATGCTGATCTAAATATCTGATGCTGAATATCTTGGTGCTGATTTAGTTAATTGAGAACCTCACATCACTTAGCCAGAATTGAAGGAAATCATCTAGGACTTGGAGTTACCCAGGAGTAGATCTCAATTTCAGCAGTTGGATCTTTTAGAAAAAGGCACAAAAATATCTTTTTATAGGACCAGACAATCAACCTTGAAATCAGTTTTTTTGGAAGATAAAGGCTTGCCTAATTTTAGCTGCCCTAACTCAAATGAATGAAAATAGAACTGAAGGTGCCATACAACTCACACAAATAGACTGTTTACACACTTATCAAAGATAAGTTTTATAGTTGTCTTATTGATGATTGATTTATCATCAATCCTGGTTGCATATTCTGTGGATATGAATGAGACATAAGAAAACATCAACTGAATCCTTGATAAAATCTGTAATCTTGATTTTATTTGGAAAATTTGCACTGACTTAAAATTTTATGCTCTATTCTTGGGCCTGCAAACAGGCTTTACAAAATACTGCTGCTTCAGACATGAATGGTACAGCCGAGCCTGAACAGTTTCGGATGATTATGGGAAACAGTTTTATCAAGACATTCAGTTTGAGAGGAGATTTTCATGGAAGTGTAATATAAGCATTTTGGCAGAATACTGCTTGCTGTTCATTCATACATGAAATTTCTACTTCAGAATACAAAAGAAAAGCACTAGATGAAGGTGCTTTGTTATATATTACATTTATTACATATTTCATTAATATATTTATTATATAGTGTAATTTTAAATTTAAGTGTTAAAATAATCCTTTTCTCCCTCCAAGTTAAATTCATGGCCATAAAGTTACAGAACAGTGATAAAAGTATGGGGGAGGGGGGTGATAGAATGGTAGGGGATGGGATAAAATGAGAAAGGGTCATATTCGAATTCAGAAGATAATTTTAAATCAAAATCAGCTAGAGTAGTATCAGAGCTCAAATCCTTTTGAAAAGCAGTAATTCTTTTCAATATCACACAACAAAGCAACATGATATTTATCAGTAATGCACATACTCTAAAATCTGGTGCATAATACCCACTTTTAACACCAAAAATAAGATCGAAATTTATGGGTGGGCATTATACACTGGGCATAAAAATGATAGCTTTAAAATAAAACAAGATGAGCATAGAAAAAAAATTACGACTTACATATATCGGAATACTGTTTATTTAAAAGAAATGACATTTCTCATGAACTTAAAGGAATTAGTTCTAGAAGTATACTATTTTTTTCTTCTAAAGCTTGGAATAATACTTTGAATAAATGACTAAAATATAAGAGCATTGCGTACGTACATTTCAGGTTTTTTCGTAAAAAAGGGGTTGCGCATTTTTCGGCAAATATACATAAAAATTAAAATTGCAGCTTGAAAGTATGGGTGTCAGTTACTTACTGGATTTTACAGTAATAATTTTGAACTATGGTTAAGTAATGAAGATACCAGTCCCAATAAAAAAAATATCCCCAAGAAGAATATAGTTTGTGCATACAATAAAAATCCTAAAATATGAGCTCAGTTTGTTTATAACTAAAAACCGGCTAATATACGGTTATTACATAAAACCTATCATTAAAAATTATGAAACACCATAACCATAATAATGACAAAAAGTATAATTTTCAAGGTAAACATTAAAATACAGTATACCTACTATTTTTTTTAATTACAAAAAAATATTCATTTTTTTGTAATGTAGGATGGAATGGATTTTGTAAAAAGAGAATAACTTAAAAAATATTCAACTGGATAAATTTTTAAAATATGCACTTTAACAGTTTTAACAATAGCATTTCTTAAAATTAATTAAAATTATATGACACTATTGAATTGCTAATAAAATAAATAAACATTAACATAATTTAAAATTTTAAATATTAAATGTATAAAAATCAACACATGGATTAAAACAAATACTTACAATTCTAAAGACAGCATTTATTACATTAGCAAAATATGATTTATAGTTGTAAATTGTAATTAACTTTTCAAAAACTGATTGTTCCCCATATAAAAAAAATTAAACTTAGAAATTTTAATGATTATGTCAGTACAATTTTTTGGTATCCAGGTATTAAAAAGTTACAGCAAAAAAGCTCTTTAATTAACATTTTTTTGGAGATTTCAAAGTATATAAAAATGGAAAAGGTATTTAAATCCATTAGCAAATAAGTCAGATTTTTAAAGTCAAAATTGTTTTTTGGAGTGTGAATTAAAATTTGGAATACAAATGTGTCCAAATATATAAATAAAAAAAAACACACACACAACACCAAAAAATATAAATAAATCTACACTTTTGATAAGAAAATATCAGATTATATGTCGAGATTTCTAACATAAAAACCAACACAAATAGGGATACCTAACAACTAAAATGCATACTTAGGGTTGTAATTAATCAAGAAGTTGAAAATTTTTAAAGTTGTGTGTGTGGCTAACTTTTTGCTTATTTAGCTATCAAGAAAAAAAAATACTTCACATATATATTATGTTATTATAAATAATTTTTATATTATTTAAAGCAGTTTAATTTTATGAGCTATGTTAACCATCTTGCTGCATAATGCTGCGTGTACTTTGCCTATGGAAATCGTGGAATGCACAGCGAAAGGGTTAATATACTTCTTTCTACCCAAACACATTTCCTTAAAAATTAAAAAAAATTTCATTTAATACTCCCAAATTATAATAGTTTAAAAAATTTATATATTTTTACACTTTAATTCATTTAGGACCATGATGACATAAATGTAATCACTTCACAGTATCATACACAAGATTGCATTTTCCCCATTCTGAGGCTCCTGATCACACCAGTTTGATTTGAATTAGAAACGTATGGAAGTTGGAATGATTATAAACTATGAATTTCAGCATATTTAAATACAGTAATGATTTTATATGGATTTTTAAATGGAGTTTGGCAAAACAGAAAAAATCACTTACTAATACCACTAGTTGCAATTTTGAGATAAAGGACTAAATGTGGTAACATGTTTATTTCATTTTTTAAAAAATGCTACTCAATGACATCAATATAAAATATAAATGAACTTTGATCCAGTATTGAACACCAAACATAAATATTTGCATATAATTAGTATTTATAAGCAAAAAATAATCATATATTCATTTGGGGCAACTGATTATAATATAAATTATCTGAAGGTGAAAAAAAACATTACAAAATTATTTTTTTACAAAAATCAATATTAAGGAAATATTTTATTTAAAAGTAAACATTTTACCCTTTACTTAGCCTACAGATATCTCCCTGCTGTAAAAACAGTCCAGGTTCATCCCAAACTGATAGATTAATACTAGCTGTCCTATCTGCTACTTTACACGTTCTGACTTCGTGTCCGTCTTTTGTCATATTTGGTCGACCTGGGGGAAAAAATAGTAAAGTCAAAAACATCCACATAGAACAAATTTTGAAAAATATTTAAACTAAATTTCTTAAATAGTGAAATGCAATTGACAGAAACAATCAATAGTTATGACAAGGGATTTAAATGATGAAATTCTCAAATAGCAATATTACTATGAGCAAATTAACATTCAAAAAGAAATTTTTAGCATGTTTTTAAAAAAAAATTATGATAAACATTGACATTATTTAGATCCTGTTACTACTTCATTAGCCACCCCATCTAGTATGGCGGTTATGACACTCGGATTGTAATCGAGTGGGCTTGGGTTCGAATCTCGAATAAGGCATGGATATATCTTCGGGAAAAGAAGTCGAACTTTCACTTGAAATGGATTTCTGTCTGAAATGGAAAGCAGCGCACCCTTTCTGTTCTATGCTGGGATCATCATTTGTAATAAAAAGTCTATATTCTTCTGTATGTATTGTATGTTTCTGTTAATCTCATCTTTTGTATGTATCCCAGTATGAAACACACAACAACATTTACTTCATTAGTCTTCTCAACATAATTTTTGGAATCATAAAATTTAATTTCAATAAGGAATAATTATAATTTTTAGTGTTTGCATAAATCAGCAACCAATGAAAAGGCATAGCCAAATGCCCCAATATGCAGCCAATAGTGGAAAAGTGTTCCTATGCATGTACAAACAAAAATCTTACTCATGCATATGATAACATTTAGCAAAGTCTTCAGATTAGGTGATGTTTTTTGATTAGGTGAAATTGATCGACAGCATAAAACATATCGATACTTACATATTATCACAATGATGCCAATCTTCAAGATAACTCGCCAAGTTTGCAACCCCGATTTTGCATGCGCCGTATGCGTTGAATTGGCAATCATGTGCTTCATTTCATATAATTTTGCCAATACGGTTACAATATTACATAAGTACCAACATATACAATTCTTCATTTGTTAATTCAATATTTACAGTTGAATGGAGGCAAAATATCTTGAAATAAAATTTTAGAAACATAATTTAATAGCAAAATAATTACATTGAAATTTTTTTTTGAAAATTTGGTATTTGCGCATATTATATTGTCAATTATTCAAGTGAAAAGATGTCAAATGTTGCAACATGCAACCAATGATGGAAAACTGTTTTTGCACATGTACAAATGTATTAATCTTGTTTTTGCATATGATCGCAGCATTTGGTAATGTTTTTAAATTTGGCAAAATTGATCATTGGTATAACAGGCAAGTACCAAAAATTTAATTACAGTACTTTGTAAATCTTTGACTGAATTCAGAACAAGAATAAAAGAAAAATGATTCAATTCATTATACACGGTAGGGTCAAAAAGTTCCCAGAAAAGGTCAATTACAAATTATTAAAAAATAGAACAATATATACATAATTTAATCTTATTAGACTTCAATGTACTGACCTCCTGCATCCACACAATTGTTCCAGCATTCCTGGAATTCATTTTTTTAGAGGTTCTTCAGTTGCTTCATTTCACTTTCCCTCGGCTTTTGTCCAAGAGAAGTTTCTACTTCCTTAGTGATGCTTTTGTTTTCCATTCACTTAACTGATGTTTTGTATGAGAGTTGTTAAGAAAGCACCATGTCTTATCACCTGCCACGATTTTCTTCAAAAAGCTGTCATCTTCATGAGCGATGTCAATCAAATTTCTGGACATGCTCATTCTCATTTCTTTTTGTACAGGTGATAACATTTTTGGAACCAAGTGCCAACAAACAGGATGTTATTTTCAAATCATCATGAAGGATGCTGCTATGAGAAATTCCCAGTTCAGGGGTAACAGCACATCAAATGTTATTTGTCTATCCATACACACGATTTCTTGAACACGCTTTACATTTTTATCTATGATAGAAGAGGGGCATCCAGTCGATATGTTGGTATTCTTTGATGTTAGAGCAACCTTCCTGAAAACACTTATGCCACTCGTACACAGGCATTTTTTCATGGTATTGTTTCTGTATGGTTACTTCAGCATCAAGAGCCTCAAAAGGTGATTTCTTAAGAAAAGCAGAGAATTTGATGTCTGTTCACTGCTCCAAAAACAATACTTCAAAATCCGTCAAATTTAAAATTGGCCTTGTCAGAAATGTTCTACAGCTAACACTGGCAGAATCACAAATGAATTCCAGATGGCTGTGTGTTTTCCTTATTAGTGCTGCTGACTTCCAAAAGAGATATTTTCCCTCAAACATACACCTGTGTGAACGTAGGTATCCATTCTGGGAACTTTTTGACCCAAGTAGCATTCAAAATATATGAGTTGGATCAAGGATAACAACTGGCAGGAAAAAAGAAAAAAAGATAAAATGCTATACAGGAAAAGTACCAATTTCTCAAATGGTCTCAAGGCTTCTCAGCATGACAAGCTTATTTCTGCCTTTTTATTCAGAAACAAATATATGCTGAAAGAATTTTACTTTAAAACATTAGTGGTTCTTAACTAACTTAGGTGGGTACTTTTGTATTTATGTCACCACAGCAAAATTGCCATCACATGAAGCACACCACAATATGAAAACAACAAAGATTCTAATATCTTTTGTATGAAGGGAAAAAACCTGTTGGATTTTGATAGAAAATGGTGCGATTTCCAAGGCATCAATTTGGCTGCGGGTGACACTAATATGTAAGTACCTTTAGTGTTCTAAGAAAAGAATGGTATTTTCATATTATCGCAATAATTACTTATTCTATTAAGAAACTCGCCAAGTTGGCAACCCCTATTTCCTATGTATCGCACACGCTGAATTAGCAACCAGGTGCTTCATTTCATATGTTGTCAATAGGTTGCGATATGTAAATTCCAAAGAAATTTTTTTAAAAAAATTATTTCTGTCGAACCATAAATAAAAAGTACATTTTTGTTGGCACCGTTCAGAGATAAAGGCATAAAAAATATATGTGTTGCTTAAACTTTAAAAATCGGCAGCTGAACAGTGCTTCTTTTGCACTTCCTGAAACTATTGTACACATGAACAATTCCATACAAGAATATAGAGTTCTATCAAGAACTCTTACAATTTTTCTCTACCTAAGAAGTGATTACTAGCAACAAGTTTAATATATAGACAGACTTAAGGGAAGACATTGTTATAAATATATTAAGAGAAACTACAAGATGTAGAGGAATTTTGCAGTGTCAACATATCAGTTCCCCCTATCTAAAACCAATAATTATCGGTACAAGTAGGTTGAATATGATCTCTTAGTTCTACAAAACAAAATTCGGAAACTGACTATTGGCTAAGAAGGTTCCTCTTTTTCCTTTAAAAATTTATCACAGAAATTCAGTTAAAAGAAATCCTTATCACATTCCTTCTTTCTCAGAAAAAAAAAACCCATTTGGATCAAACAAGATTTAAAGAACAAGTATGCAAAATTCTCAGCTATCAATAACACTTAGGGAAAAACAAACAGAATTAAAATATATATGTATACATATATATTTTTGGTAAAAAAAAATCTTGTTTTACACAAAATAACCTAAACAAAATTTAGCTTCATACGAGGATTTTCTCAAAATTATTGATGCAAAATCAGTTTTAATTTAAATTTAAATGTGATGAAATCGGGCAACTTTTTTTTTTGGACGACCGCCGCCAAAATCCGGTAACACAACTGTGAGAAGCAGTAGCGATTTTTTTAAATTGGCGGTGGAAATATAGTTGCCGAAAAATTTGGCGATTTTCGCATTTATCTTTATATATCAAGCTCTTTTATTTCTTATGTATGGACATATAAATACAATTAAAATTATTGCCAACCTTACACACTAATAAAAATGAGAAAATATTCGCAAAAAATACATTTACATGATAAACAGTAAATCACACGAAAAGTATAAACGAATTAAAATCATATCAGAGGCAAAAAATTAATTATTTCAAAATTATACAGATAAAATATCAATGCATGTAGGGTTTTTTAAAAATACTTTAGAAGAAATACATAAAGCAAAATACAGAAACTTAATTTTTCAACAAACAGAAAAAAACTTCGGAAATTTTTATTTCCCGATATTAAGTAAAAAAATTGAACCATAATTTTTACTGAAATAAATGAACTTAAAATAAAATAAAGATTTCAGAAAAAGAAATCATCGATTTAATGGTAATTATAAATTATATCCATAAAATACAATGTGGGGGGAAAACGCAACAATATAAAATCAGGAATTTTTTTAAGCGCTTCAAAATTATTTCAGATTTTAGAAGGAAATAAAATATTATTCAGTATTAAATTATTTCCAAATCATAAAGCAATTAGAAAATATTCACTGAAATTTTACTTTCACAGAAATGTTTGATGAATAATGTGTTATTGATCTCATAATGCTCCTGTCAAAATAATCATCAATAAATATTGCATATATTCAGCAAATTTTGTACACATTGATTCTTTAAAAATTAACATCCTGATTTTTCACAAAAACCTACGTAATTAAAATATTAATTATCGATAGAGGGATTAAATGCCCATATTACATCTAAGTTGAAAAATAAGCGTTTTTCAGGATATTTCGCAAGACGGTGATATTAATTTTCAAGTTCGGAAGGGGTCATGGCTTATTTTGTTTCATTCAGATATGTAGAGGTGTAATAGTTGGACAAATACTCACCAATGTCAAGTACTATAAATATAACATTTAATGATTTCATGCCTGGTTTGATATCTCGTATATTTGTAGGATTCAAATCCATAATCGGCTAATATAAAAAAAAAAGTTCAACGATCACCCCCCAAGAGAGTTGATGATAATAGACCCAGATCAGTAAGAAATTTTCAGTTTCAACTGGTAAATAACTACGATACACATACAGAGTTTATAAACACAGAGAACCCTCACAGTACTACTCTTCCACTGTAAACGCTGAACTGAAATGCTTCCGATCATTAGGGGTAAATAAAAAGTCGAAAGGATTGGTGTTGCCATACTGAGAAATAATATTGTAAGAAGAACTTATTCTGCAAAAACATGTTAAAGCATACCAACCAACAAGAAAGAATTGAAAGAAATGAGACACATCAAAATTCCATATTTATTTTTTCAGTTTATTAAATAACTGCATATTGTAAGTTTTTCAGATAACTGAAATTCAAACATATGTGATTTTGTGATGAAATGTACACTTGCTTATGAATGTTGTTGTTTTTGCTGTACTAGCTGACCACAGTAATACAGATCAAAGTCCTTCTTGAGAGGAACTTGATATATTTGAAAATTAGTGAAATGTCTAAAGAAAACATGTTACATAGAATAATGAGGGGTTTTTCAACTGTTCATTTAGTTGTTCTCACACTAATTGCGTCGAATCGATACGTCTGCTGATTCCAGATAAAAAATAAATTAAACTAGTATACCTAAATGTATATTTTATATACAGAAATATTCATGATTCTTTATGGAAAATATGAATGTCCTCGAGGTACAATTTTCTTCGTTAAAGATCGAAATTACTTTATTGTGAGCTATCAAGTTCGGTTAGGTGCAACACTAAAACTTTTGACCAAATCGGATTAAGGGACAGTATTTAAATCTATTTATTATCTTAACTATCTATGGCTTTTTAAATAGCTGAAATATTTTACATGGCAAGCGTTACTGAAAAAATAGTTCTGGAATGTTATCATGTTAATGAGTTTACTTTTTGGTGCTGTTGTGTAGACCAGTGATTCCCAAAGTGGTCTATATCGACCTCCAGGTCTAAATCGATCTGCAAGGGGTCTGTCGATCTACGTCAGCAGAAAAATAATTTGGGGGTCTAAGAGGTATAAATGAGGGTCTGTTCTTTGCACCAACATTCTTTATTTCAGATAATGAACTTCCGGGGAGACGACAAAGTTTGTTCTATCATCTCCATTACCATAACCAAATGCAGGTGCAGTAGTCAAGTGCTCTTAGCACGTAGGTTGAATTTGAACTGCAGGGTCTTTGAAGATACTTGAAGAGAAGTTATGGGTACATTAGATCTAATTCTTGCTTGACAATGTGAGGAATTTTGAAGAATACGGTGAAAAACTTAAGTTTAACTCCAATTTAATCCAGGTTAAAAACAAGCGTTGCCAATAATTCTCATATAGCTTTGAAGGGCGACGTTAATAAACAATCAATCAACTGAATTCAGATGTTAAGGAAAGATAAGCAATTACCTTGAAGTTTCACTTTAGATGAATTGTGCCGAGTTCCGTCTGCCATTTAAATTCTACTAGCCTGCTTTTTAAAGTATCATATTCTGCTCCATTTGATATTTTTCAGCTCGTTATTTCACTACCGAATGCATATTTCTTTACTGCTTAATATGTCATAACTCGGATTCATTAGATGATAAAGAACTCTTTAATTTCATTTTTAGAGAATAATGTACTTGTTTATACTTCCAGATCAAAATAAATTGTAACCACGGAGCTAGTCTATTATGAAGTTACAATTAGGTTAAAATGAATTTTAAACAGCTAAAAACAGAATCATAAGAATGATA
Source organism: Trichonephila clavata (assembly GCA_019973975.1). Lineage (NCBI taxonomy): Eukaryota > Metazoa > Arthropoda > Arachnida > Araneae > Nephilidae > Trichonephila > Trichonephila clavata. The sequence goes on from BMAO01001972.1 coordinate 173,504, forward strand.
TGCAAAGCCAAAGAATTTTTGCATATCAATGAGATTCTCCTGATACTCATTTATTCACTCATCTACCCCTAAAGTAATATAATTATCTAACTAATATTAAAAATATTGCTTAATACAGAATCCTTTTAAGTACGACCTTACTCTAAATCTAAGAGTACTAAAAATATTCTTCGTACGCAAGTTCTAATCAAATACGTATATTTTTTACTTCTACATATATATATTTCTCACTCGCCATTCTCATCCAGCCAGTAATATATTTCATATACTTAAATTAATCTCCCTACAATAAGCATCTAAACTCTACATCGAGATCAATTCAGACGAATTTATTTTAATGTGGAGGATCAATCGAAATATTACATTCAATGTAAAAAACCTATCTCCTCCAATTTCTCGAGATTTCCATCTGTAAGTTCGCATCTCGAGCTAAGAAGTTGCTGTTTCTCTGCGATTGGAAACTCTTACGAGCCTACAAAAAACCCAGGGCCGTCTTAATGTTGGCATTCCCGGGAGGCTTTCACCTTCGGTGGGGGCCTCGTTTTGTTCTCGAATCAGACTTAATAAGACCATGGTCCGGATAATTTTAATGGTCAAATATTATTCCCGGACAATTCTCCCCAAAACAGAATTTCAAACTGCATGTCAACTGGCAAAAATGGCGAGATTGTATTATTATGTGATGGACGTCATCATTCTTAGGCAGCCTAATACCATAAACAATCATTCAACTATTTAGTACAAATGTACGGTCAGCAGGGACGTCTTAAAGGCATGGGTCAACCAGGCCCGGCGTGGGCACGGCGGCAATGGGGCTCGTCTTGTTCTTGATCAGCCCTTAAGAGTCATAGATTGAATAATTTAACCAAATGTCATTCCATGTCTTATTGTACAAAACTGGAAATTTCAGGATGATATGTCAACTGGCTATGTGATGACCGTCATCCATTACTAGGCTTAGACCTGTTCGTCTTGTTCGACTCAGCCTTGAAGAAGATCATATTGTGGAATAACTTCAATAATCAAGTATATTCCAGTTAAAGTATTAAACTGGAAATTTCTGGATGGTATGTCAACTGGCTACATGTGACACTGCATCGATCCTATGTACAGACCTAGGCCTACCACCATTCACCATCATTACTCATTCTGTAAAAAGGGGCAGTCAGACGAGCTGGTTTGTGAGATTGTAAAGTCGTCCATATTTATTTGTTTTGGATTATTGTTTATAAGAGTATTTGACAACGTATGCTATGTACTGCCTACTTTTAAGGGTCATAGGTGGGGCCTATATTTGAGCAGGAGCTTAGGGCCTACTTTTGAGTAGGGGCCCAGGGTCTCAAGAAGTGTTAAGACGTGCCTAGCCATCGGTTGAGCCTAGTTTGTGCCTAGGTATGTGAGATTGTGATTCGTCTTATTTATTTGTTTTAAAATACCGTTTTTTCCGAGTATTTGACAATACATACTATACTGTCTATTTTTAAAAATCATAGGTAGGGCCTACCTTTGCATAGACAATTAGGGCCTCAGAAAGAATTGCTCTGAACCCTCACGGACCTCAAAGTCCCTGGAAAAACCCGTTTTAAAATATTGAACTATGGTACATAAACGTCCTCTTGGATAATAATCCTCACAGAATAATTACTCCTTTTGAACTGCTTCGCTTATAACGCTCATACAAGATATTTTGCTCTGCATGTCATGGAACTTTGGAGAAAAGGCATTCACATATTTTTGTTCTTTCTTGAAGAGTTTTCTGTTTTCTTACACAAAGTGACTTTCTGAAATACTCTCTAACACTGACAATTTTCATTTAAAAAAACGTTTAAAATAAATAGAGATAGTAAAATATTTTATTCAGATTTTTTTAAAAATACATTATATGCATAGCATTTGTTTTTCCATTTTAAAAACAAAAGAAGGCACAAAAAGTTGAGAGCGAAAAATTTACTCTACACTTAATTATAAAATATGCGATATAAACCAAACAATAGCGTTTCTAAGGTAATATTGATATTTATACATTCAAGATAATAAAACTTTTTCTTTTAGAAGTTTTGAAGTAAATTGACTCGCATTATACGAATTGATTACATCGAACGACTATATTACACAATTTTATGCATACAAGACAGAATTTATTGTGTATTTCTTATCTTTTTTGTCCGTTGAAATTACAATACTTATCACGAATTTTCTCTTAAAACTATCCAAATGAGTTATATATTTTTTGAAACATATTCGTCGTACGCTTAATAGAACGTTTAAACCGAAAACATTAATAATTATACATAATTTTAAAATTTTAGCAATGTAAACGACAAAAAAGAAATTGTCGATAAAGGTTAATTTATAGAAAGTTTCCTTCATTTGCTAAATAATTTATCAGTAAATTTTATTAGTTCAACATGAAAATATTTTTTGACTGAATATTAATTTATATTTCTCGTATGAGTCGAAAGTTTTTGTTTTTATAATTTTAATTTTGCAACTCACTATTAATTTTATATATATATTACTTTTCGAACTGGAAAATGGAAGATTGGTCTTTTTATTTCATAATTCCGTTCATTTGTTCGTCTATCTGCAGAGTTTACAAATAATGGACTAAATTCGTGTGACGTTATAATCACATGATAAATGCAATTACGTGTTTTCAGTCAATCAGTTCATGCGCCTCGTTGTTGCCAACTTTTAGTTTTTTAGAGAAACATCCTTTTTAAAAGTGCATATTTATCAGAAATAATAAAGCATACAATACACTTGACTTAAAAGTACCCATTTAATATAAACGTTTTTCTTAAATGTTGAAAATTTGTTTGAAAAACTTAATATTTGAACATTTTAATCCAAATATCAAGGATGAAATTTCGTTTACATTCAGTCAGGCTAATAACAGTTTTGAATTCAATGAAGAACGTGCGATTGTATATATATATCACGTGATCATATTTATCACGTGACCGTCATGAATTTGTTTCCGAATTCATTGTTTTCCGAATAAGATGAGAAACAGCAAGGCCTTATTATTTCGTCAAAAAATTTGCACTAATACATAGTTCTATCGTTATAACTTATTTTATTAGCATTAATAAATTAAATAATTTTAAATAAAAACCGTACTTGCCCGAATCTAAACCGCACTTCTTTTCCAGTGTTAATGCGACTGAAAATAGGGTGCGGCTTAGAATCGAAGGCAAAACATTTGTTGGATGGGGGAAATTGAGTTTCCCCCTTTTAAAAAGAAAAATTCTATGCCGTCCCCTTGCATTGATGACTTATCCCTATCCGCTGTTTACCTTCAGTATTCAGTCTATCCTAAACATCGTTGTCTGCTCGTATTTAGGGAAATTTTTTTGTTTACGTGCCTTCTTTTAATCATCTAAACATCAAGGATAGCAGTAATAGTATCAATACGAGTTCACTACAAGTATGAAAAAGGAGGCAATTTTACATGCAGTAAAAAACGGAAACAGAGCAGCGGTCACTGAAAATTTGGCACGGATGAAACAAATATACGTCGATGGCGTAAGCAAAATGTTATAATTCTTGCTTGCAAATGCTCAACAGTCTTTCATAATTCTTTTAAAAAGTGTTACGTAATAAATGCATTGAATGGTACGAAGACGACTTTGTGTGGGAAAATGGCGATACAGGCACCCATTCCGAAGTCAGCTATGATAATGGAAGTGACGAATCATTTTCGAAACACGATACTGATGGTTAGAGTAATTAAAGGTTCTTGTATATATTTGAAAGTTTTTATTACTGGCAAAACAAATAAATTATTAAACTCCTATTATATTTATCATAAAGTTTTTTTAAAAAAATTCTTAAGTAGCGGTTATTTATGAACCTTTTACACAATTTTTTAAGTATTTTTTTCTCAATAACGCGTATAGAATTGGGGGTGCCGCTTAGAATCGATGGCAAGATTTTTTTCACAAAAACATTTTGAAAACATGAAGTGCGACTTAGAATTGATGGCAGCTTAGATTCGAGTATAAATAGGGTATTCTTTAAGAGGAGCCATTTTGTTTCAATCTTCATATACCTTACGTGTTATTATATTTTTGTTTCTTATACATCGTTGTCTTGTAGTTTCTTTTTATCTTGGTCAAAACAAAATACTTATATTTTAAACATTAAATTTTCAAGAAAATAAACTTTTTTTTTCCTTATTAGGAGGTGTTTTAAAACGGTCGTTGATTACGTCATAAGATTTCCTGTGTTCCTTTTCTGCTTGTCTAAACCTATTTGGAACTAACGAAATTAAGAAGTTTTCATTAGTTCTTCTACCCAAAAGAAGAATATTCTAATTTCAAACTTGTTGCAAAAATACAAGTTCCAACTTGGTATACTGTTCGAATTTTTTTAAATAATTTTTTGATTGATATTTTTGGTTCAAATCTTTTCGAGCAATGAATTAATAATGATTACCGGAAAAACAAGCAGGCGGACAACTAGACAGGAAAACTTTTTCTACCTCCTCCGTATATGTCTAGACCTAATTCATTTTGGAATTGTCCGCTGCCTTCTTAAATTTATTTACTTTTTTTCTTCTCGAAAAGGAAATTCAGTAATTGATATATTGCGAACATTAATAAAATGTCGTGATTAGAATTTTTAAAATTGTAAATTTATTGGGATATTTTATGTAGCATTACCTTAATTTCTAAGTAAACCTCAAGAAATCTTTTTTTTTTAAAGTGTGATTTTAAATTGGTTGTATTGAATATTTCTTCTTGTAAAATCAGGGATAGGCAACGTAAGTAGCTACGCTACTGATTAAGACATTATTCATTTTGAGAGTAAGTGTGATGAAATCCTTGAAAATAATATTGCGACTCAAATTGTGACAAAAAAGCAGTGTTGCTATCCTAATTGAAGACGGTAATAGTAAGATCATTAAATTAATCATGGCATATTTTATAAAAATATACTGTAATTAAGTATTTTGATATACAATAATTGAAGAAAAATTATTCAGCTTTTATTTTAATTATGTAATTTAAGCATTTCACCATGCAAAATATTCAGGAAATGATGATTCATACAAAAGAAAAAAAGGAAAAAAAGTTTTAGTAGGTGCTTTTAACAGGAAGTCATAAAGTGAATCGATCAATATAGCCTAAATTATATATGAGAAATACAAATTATGACGTCACAGCTTTTTCACGCTTTAAGAACTTTTTACAATAGCAAAAAGCATATTTTCTCCTACATTTAGTCTATCCATTAATGTCTATTATTAGATCTTTTTTCCACATACCTTTTCGTGTACCACAGGTTTAGGAATGCTACTCTATGGTAATAATATTGCTGATATTCTGGCTAAGAAAGGTGATTCTAATTTATAAGGTCCAAATGCTTATCTCTGACCTCCCTCAAAAACTATTTAAAAATAAAAATTTTTATACCAGTAATAACTGAAGAACCCTATATTTGCTCGTGAACATATTAAGAGTCTTGCTTTTGACAAGGAGCAGAAAATCTCTCTGACATGGGCCATTGTTAATTTTGAGAAAGTTTTCCTTATCCATCTCTTAAATTGCATGGGACTTGACAGGGAAGACTTAATTGCTGTAATTCGTTTCGTATATGAGTTTTTCAAAGTTTTTGGGTTAGGGAATTTGTTACCTCATGTGGACATTGTGGAATATGTTACTACAACAACTATTTAGCACCACATTAAAGGAAATGGAATAAACATATTTTACACCGGGAAATATGTATTTATTGAAATAAGAATAGATACTATAATAAAATAGGATAATTTCTATAGGATAGTGAAGTCAGATTGTAATATTAACGATGAGTGAGTAAATATAAACACCGCACTATTCAGCTACTCGAGGGTTTTACCTCGTAATTCTGAACCATGGTGAATAGACGAGGACGACACATGAGCTGCCAACATCCTTTCCGAACTTCCACACCACACCAACGGAAGGATGTTTGAACTCTGGACAGATTAAACAGGCATCGCCCCCCTACAAGGCGTGTCTCGGTACTCGGTGGTACTCGACTCGAACTCATGACACGCCGGCCACGAATCTGTTACCTTGACCACTGCGGCCACAATATTAACGATGAAGCCGGACAAAAAAGTTTTTTCTTCCGATTTTGGCTTTAACACCTTAACATTTTTTTTTTCTGAATGAGGTTGTGGATTGGCATTTTTACCATTGCATTTCTACTACAATCTCCGGGAGCTGGCATCACTTTTTAGTGCGGCACCATATAGGTATAAATCAACAGCCACAGTGTAATTTTGACACCAGTTTCCTCCCAGTGGGTGGCACCTTAGATTTGACGATGTGAAATTGTACCAGGAATTTAAAGTTTTGAGATCACCCAAGCCAAACAGGCACTCGAGGAATCTTTTACATGCGAAGCTGTTGATTTTTTGCATCATGGAAAATCAGCAACTTGGGGTCGAACTCGCAAACTTGAGCGTACAAGGCCAGCTAAGCCACTCAGACGGTTATACCTTGGCATTATATATATATATATATATATATATATATATATATATTTGAAAGATAATCAAGCTTTCTTTTTGTTTTTGTTTCATAAGGCAAACTGAGAATTTCCTTTGCACGCATCATTACACAAATTTCTACTGCACAGATATGTAAGTATAGGATTTGGTGTATAGGATTGCAAACGAAAGTGAGTTATTTGTTAGGTGTTTCATTTATTGTAAATGAAAGTATTTTTTAAAACTAGGGAAGGTATTCTGAACTACAGATAACCCTATTTACTGCAACTATTTTGGGACGAGACTATTATCCGTTGAAAATAATTTTTGATTGTGTAGAAACTTCGCGATCTACGTCTAACGATTTGTATCTTAAGGTATTCGACTACCCTAAAATTGTGAATTTTGCCAAAAATTGACAAATTTTTTTATGATTTTTTTAGGCCATCTTATTAGCTTTATAAAAATACCAAGTTTATTATTTCCCATTCACTTGAAAAAAAAACTATGTTTTAGTAAAAACACTTTAAGCAAAATGTCATACTTTAAAACGCGTTTTACTCGAAATATGTGTTTTTTTTTAAATACTCAAGGGGACAGCGATTGTTCAAAAAGTTTTGAAAATAATCAATTGAAATTTTTTGTGTATGTTCTGTATAAATAGAAGTGCTTTAACTTTCAGATTTATCAATCATTATTTTATTATAAAATTTACAGTCCCTTATGTGAATATAATCACTGTTTTTTAAAGCAATTTCTTATAACTAAGATAAAAATCTCTAGTTTTTGTGAAAATTAAAATATCTCTTATCCTGAAGGTCATTTCAAAAATGAATAACATAGCATCACATCAGAATTGGAAAACTAAAAGTTTGTTCATAAGCCTTTGGTACAGAATAGGCCACGTTTAGGTTATTTTTTGTAAATTTTCACCCATTTTTTCCCCTTTTAGTAATAATAATTTCTTTTTCTCTTCTTAATTTTAGTATATTTTTCCTAAAATGTACAAAACAAATCTAAAAAAAACAACAAAAAAATCCCCAAATCTTCATTTTTTAAAAAAAAGTTATTGGAAGTAGTCCGATACCTTAAAAGTATTGGTAGTTTATATTTTTGAGCAAGGTCCGTAAAAAAAGATTTTACTACAATTTTTTTTTTTACGTGTCTTTCATTTTATTGTTTTCACACCTTGTTGCTTGCTTGGATTAAGTGTTTTCAAATACACATTCTTTGGGTAAAGATTTATTTTAATCATTTTAATTTTTTTTTCAATGGGGCTGCGCATTGGTATTTTAAACCTTTGCAGACCTAGTACATTCCCCAGAAGCTGGTACCACTTATTAGCGCTGCACCATATAGGCGATACTAATTACAGCAAGCAATTTTTGACGCCCAGTTTTCTCCACAGAGGGAGGCACCCGAGATCTTGGCGATGCGAACCAGTACTAGGAGTTAATTTTGCCGAGAGCATCCAAACCAAACAGACACTCTATGGTTTTTTTACATGCCGTATAATCATACGACATGGCCGCTGTCGATTTTCTGCATCATGAAAATCCACCAACTTGGGCCGGGGTCGAACCCGCAACCTTGGGTGCAGAAGGCCAGGGATCATTTTAAAATTTAATTAAATATTTTAGACGTATATCCTGTTTAAAAATCTTTTTTTTTTGTAGCAATTGTGTTATCAGACTATAATTTGTATTAAATATTTTGCACAGTAGATTTACAGACTTTTATATTTTTTTCCCTAACACTTTAAAAAAAAATCGTCAAAACAACAAGTGTTTTATAGAAAAATTAAATGCTTATTACTATTTTATTATTTTGTATCATTGAAATTTTTAAGAGCTACATATATATTTTTAAATAAAAGAAGCAATATCGTTTTATATTCTGTTTGAAACTTATTCATGAATCCATTCTCTTTCTAGAGCATATAAACTTCTTCATTCGCAAGAAATTCTCATACGATGATTTATGGGAACAAAATGGGATCCATCTTTCGGAAGATCGTGAGTTGATGATGGATCGCCAAGTAAACAGCGCCAACTTTTTTTAATTATTGTGTAAATAGATGCTATAAATCAATATCAAGGTCAATATTTAGTTAGCCAATAACGCTTATTAAACATTTACCCGAAAAAACTTCATATGATTTTGAGAGTAAGCCAGCGTTTCTCAACCTTGGGGGTGTGATAACTCTACAAGGGGAGGCGCGAGCTTATAGATAAGTCTAAAACAAAAGATTATTTAAAAAAATTACTAATTTACTAAAAGTAAACGAAATACATTCTGATAGAATAAAAAATAAAATACACATTTACACTGATATAATATACCTATAAATGTATCAATACACAATGTGTTTGATAATTTAACAATACTAAGTTAAGAACAAGTTGAATAATAACCAGTGTGTGTGTATGACCCCACACACATGAACAATATATAAAATTATATACAAAAAATTAACACTTATATTGATAATTTGTTCAGTTTATAATTAATCCCTTAACTGCCGATTAAAAGTTATCCCAACATCACCGGACACACTGTCAAGGTCCTTTTAATTGCATTCCATAGCATTCGGAATAATTTTATGGATAGGAGTGCACAGAAAAGATCTCTCTTCAGAAAGACGTTTTTATACGTCCGGGGCAATTAAAACACTAGCTGAGCGAGACGTTTACATACTCCGGTGGCACTTAAAGTCGTATTGTAGATTTAGCGTCAAAGTATAGTATTATTGAATTCAATACATTGTTATTGTAAGGAGGGGGCGCGATGAAAATTATGGTTGAATATTGAGTCGCAAATATTGAAAGTTTGAGAAGCACTGGTGTAAGCGATATGATAATTTGGATACTTTAATTTCCAATCGATGCATTTTTTATGGGTGACATTAATAGTTTTGAGATAACTTTGTAAAGCGATATTTTAATGAATGAATTTTGAGTATGACGAGAAAACTAGTATAACAAATGATGAAAAAAACATGGGCCTACTGTACTTCTTATTCATATTATAAGATGAAAAGTTTGCCACGGCCCGAAGGTTGCGGGTGTGAATGAGTTCCTAAAAGAATCAGACATGATCATAAAATAGCTAATTTTATTCTATCTTTAGTACTTTATGAAATGCACTTTTATAACTTAACTCTAGAAGCTAAGTGAAATCCTAATCCGTAATCGAATAACTAGATTATCGAAAGTACTTAACTGGATTAAAACTCCTTTTTTGGTCCTTCTTGAAGCCCGATAGCACGGTCAGCTCGAAAGTTGGTTACTTAATCACTTTCTCTGGTGGATTCTCCTTCGACTATTAAGATGCACGACCAACAGTCGCTGTTTACGTTTGCTAACACTTGGATTTCACGCTTAACCATTAACTCGCATACTCAACGACAGGCATTTAAAAAGAAGTTATATTTGCATACAATCGTCATATCTCTACGAGAAAAGTGGTTTTTAAACTAAAATCACAGTTAAAGAATATTTTACCCAAGAGGATCAGTAAAAGAACCTGAATAATACCCGTTACAAGTCATTTGTCCATAAATGGAGTTTAATAATTAACGATGCACTATAAAGCAATATGAGGCTCGTCGCGTTCTCGATTCAGCCTGAATAAGATTTAAGATCCGAATAGCTTTAATAATCTAATGTTATTCCCGTACTTATCTTTAAAAAACAGGGAATTTTGAATTCTATATATGAACTGGCAACACTGCACTGCAAAATGATGACTGTCGTTCATGTCTGGGCCTAGGCCTTCCACCATGCACAATCAGTGGCGCACACAAGAGGGGGGGGGGGGCTAGGGGTCTGGACTCCCATCCCAAAGCCCTTGAGTTTTTTTTCAATTGATGATAATCCTATATATATATAACGCACAATTTAATTAAGTACTTGTAATTAACAATTTATTTTATTAATTAATGCTAATTATTAATTGAATAATTTATTTTTTACTGTTTCTTGTTAAGGGAAGAATTAGTTGGTGTTGTCTTGAGGTATGATACGAGTTGGGGGCCTTTCGACTATGTGTGCGCTACTGTGCACAATCATTTTATCGAAAGGCTACTCAATTGAGCCGGTTTGTAGGATTGTGTGAGTCACGCACAGTTATTTGTTACGAGTTTATATGTTTATACGAGTATTTTACAATGTATGATGTATACTGTCTACTTTTAAGGGCCACAGGCACAACCTACTTTTGCATAGGAGCCCACGGATTCAGAAAGTCTTATGACGTCCCTGGATCTCGTAATTCTGAACCATGGGCAAGTGACGAGAACGAAACCTGAGTTGCCCCCCCTCTCTGAACTTCCACTACACGGCAAAGGGACGACATCGGAGTCTCGACAAATTCAACGAGCATCAGCCCCTCTACACGGCGAGTCTTCAAAGGCCCTAAAGTTTGAACTCATGACACGCTGACCACGGATCCGTGACCATGACCTCTAGGTTAATGCGGCAACCTTTCGTCCATAAAGGTCACAATTAAAATAGCGCATTTTATTTGAGGATAGAACTCGGTACCTTCGGTTCCATAAGCATGTAACATCCCTCTAGACCAAAATGATCACTTCAGTCCGGAGGCGGTTACTGGCTTATATAGGAACCACCGCTACACACTCCCCCACCAGTGAGAAGGTGGATAGGCGAACGAACGATATATTTGATATAGCGAGCGTGTGAGTTGTTGCTGTTGCGTCAAGTGGGCCTGACGGCTTTGATTGCTGTGTCAAGTGGGTCTGACGACTTTGATTGCTGTGTCAAGTGGGTCTGACAACTTTCAATTGCTCTTGCGGCGGGTAGATGGTGCCACGACAGTTGCGTTTTTCTTTGTTCAGTGTCAAGGGTACCAATGAAGGAGGATAGAACTCGGCACCTTCGGTTCCATAAGCACGTAACTTGCCACTGGACCAAAATGATCACTTTAGTCCGGAGGCTGAAACTGCTTATATAGGAACCACCGCTACATTTTTATAAGATTAGGACATTTTGAGAGAACTGTTGGAGATGGTTTTTTTTCGCAATACATTTCTTTATGCAAAAACATTTTTTTACATAAAGTAACAGTAGAAAATTATATTGATTTTGTATAAATCGATATAATTTTAAGCTGTTATATATACAAGCTTTATATTGATTACATATGTAGTGTTATTATTTTCTACAAAAACATTTTTCTTATGAAAAAATTAACGTTATAATCAATATAAATAATAGTCTAGAATGTGCTGCAAAACATTTAAATTTTGTGTTTATGACAAAATTGATAAAGGATAATAATATACTGTTGTTTTGCATGGTACCTCATTTTCGAAAAAAAAAAAGTCATGTTAAATAACAAACCAGCAAAAGTCATAATGATTTTTTCAATATTCTTTTACACCATGCTTGAAAGAAATTATAATAAATATATACCCATTAGTTTATTTACACAACAACAATTTGCGTGCGATTCGTTTAAGAATAAATGTAGATAAAAAAATACTTAAAAACTGAAGTGAAATGTTTAAGGTAATTTCACCACGGAAATTTTCAACTGCATGCAAAAATAAATTAATATAAATTTGATTTGTAAAGAAGGATATATAACAATCCAATATTTACAATCTGAATGTTCTTGCTGCGAGATAAAAATTGTTTTAGTTCTTTGCTTGCGTGATAAAAATATTTTTGATTGAATTTTCCATTGAAATATGTCAATCATGTAGTTATACTTGGAGAACAGAATAAAATTAAAAGTATTTGTGCTTTGGGATTTATAAAACTGCATATAATCATGGTTGTAACCAATGGTAATATTAGCACTTGTTTTTGAGACAGTTACTAGATGGCGCCAACAGATATAACACTTGTCTGGTTTTCTTTCGGCGGAGGAACGGAAGCCACAAGAGAGTGAATCGGCAAGCTGTTTGAGATCCTGTGTTCACTATGCGCAGAAATAATTTTAATGTAATTTTTTCTCGTGATTAAAATGAAACTGTATATTATTTGGTAGCTAGAAGAGAGTGCAAATGAACAGGTAATAAATTATATTAACCAAAAGATAGATCATTCGTGCTTGTGAATAATTTCTGATTCATCACATGGTTAGAAAAAACAAACATCAACATTCATGAGAAAATTATTTTATTCAACAAATGATTGCTATGAATACAACTTTGTATGAAGAATAGAGAAAAAACATGTTCGTATTTGGCTTCATTGCCGAGTTAGCATATATATAGTATTTTTTTTTCTTTATATAATACAATAATTCAATGTATACTCTCTCTCATTATACACACACTCTTAAACACAGTCATCACCGGGTTTCATGATAAAGTAATTACCAATTACTTATGAAATTAACACTAACTCAGTTCGACTATATTTACTAAGGTATTTTTTATAACGTAATAAAATTAACACATTAAAATACACAGTGTATAATTCACTGATCGGCAACCCAAATTTGCATATATAAAATACTTTATATTAAATTAAATTAAAAATTGGCGAATGCCATGCCAAAGTTTTACTCCTTTGTTTTACTTCAAATGTAATTCACTAAAAATATTACGAAGATAAATGTTTCCCATATTGCAAATATTCGATCCTGAACAAAAGATTAGAAAATATCTTAGCTTTTAATTCCATAATTAAGAAATATTTTGGAAAATCAGGAACCATCAACATAATTGCATTCCCCAGGAAAATAAAAAGGACAGTAAATATACACATTTCTTTTTTTTAATATAAACATTGAATATTGTAGTTGATTTAAGTGAAAAGAATATTTTTAACTTAAAAAAAATCCAATTAAGATATTCAATTAAATAAATTCAAGTAATTAGAGGAATTGTTCATTATATTTTTTAGAAGCTAATGCAAGTGAACCATTTTGAATATCATAAAAAGAAGGAAATATATTACTGTGAAAAACCAAAAGAGCAACCGTTTTCTGAATCATAAATGTATAACCGGAAGTTGATAACAAGAGGAAAGAAAAATATTAGCAACAAAAAAAAGTTACATGTTTTGGAAAGTTCCTAAAAAACATCAAGCCCAAATAAAAGTGTAGTCATTCATAAATAATATTCTCTGTATATAAGAAAAGTAAAATATTGGACTATTTATAAGAAAATATCATTGCTTCTCATATTAGGAAATAACTGTGGGCACATTATCTAGAAATGCGTGTATCATAGGTTGCCGATCACTATATAGTGTAGCCTTTTTTTAAAATCTTATACACATTTCTACCAGAATACAAAATCTTGACTAGAATTAAAATTCATTGGAATACCTTGAGCTCTGTTTAGAGGAAATTTTATCCTTTGCATTTGTTCATAAATTAGGGTTTTGATTTTGTACATTGGTAATGATTTAAAAGAACGTAATTTCAACGTTTGTATAAAAAAAATCGATTAAAATGATGAATAATTACAGAGAAATAAATTTTTCTTAATTTCCGATTATTTATTTTGGAAGGCATTTTGGGTTTTTCATTTTTTGCATTACGCTTGAGAAATTCTCTGATCACAAATAAGCTATGGTACATGTGAGAGTTGTAATCTTGCAGCAAAGTTTAAGAATCCATAAAATATGATTACACGAATATATATAAAAAAAGGAAACACACTTTTTTGTAATGACAAATGTGTTGCCAACATTTAAAGCAGCGTTGCCAATTTTGATGTTCTATATTTAGCCATTTTTCCCTAAACTGTAAGCATTTTGACACTTGAAATGAAAGGATTTCTTCATGTTAAGTATGAATTAAGAATCTAACAGTGCTAATGAAAGTATGCTGATGAATTATCAGATTTTTTTTATCAACTTTTATCAATTTTAGCATTTTTTTCCGCTTAGTTCACCCCATAAGAACTGGAACTACTATTATACTAAATGTGATTTTCTCAAGTAACTTAATCTCGAATAAGAACAAATTTGACTCTTCTTTTTCTAATTAAAAATCAAAATTAAGTTTTTTACACATTTTATTTTGATGGTTTTCCGAAAACTCTTGTTTTTAGCGTTCCCACTTAATAATTTAGATAGTAAAATGAAATAAAATGATTCGACTTATTAAAAGTTCAATGATTAAAGTTAAAGTTTAAATCATAGGTACTCAACGTGGGCAATAACGCCCCCTTGTGGGTGTTTGAGGCTTTCAGAGGGGCAGTAAAAGACTCAGAGCAAATTAGGGGGCTTTGAGATGGCACGGAGGGGCTTGGGCAGATTAACCAAATGTAGTCTAAAAAAGACTAATAAAACACGCTGATTATGTACAAACAAAAGTAAACTTTAATACTGTTTACTTTATGTTGATTGTATGTATTCAAATAATTTCTATATCACTTGTACGAAAATTCACATATTTCGATAGTTCGGGAAGTGGATGAAAAACTTAAGGATTACATTACATTCAGACCTACATTAAAGTGAATGCTATAGAAAATTTTAATTTCTGTAGTGTACGTGTTGTCTTTGTCTGTGAAGTAGGAAAAATGTTTCGTGTCCACTGCATTTCATTACATATATTATCCAAGAAATATAAATATTTTAACCAGGAATTATAACGCGTGATCCTTTAAAGACTTAAACTGTCAATTTATATTTATTTTGAAAGCAATAGTTTATTATGAATTACTTCGTATCATCAAAACTCCTGCCTGTCTTTATAACAGGTAAGCTAAAACTTCTAATTCCACTCTTTTAAATGAAGAAGAAATTTAGCAGCGTTTCAATTCCAACACTATCCTATCTATGACTGAAATATATAATATTACACATTTAAATATATTTGGGGCAATTGCTATTTCAGATTCGAAAGTAAAAAAATTGGGCTTTAGAAAAAAATTAAATTAAAAAATATATTTTTTCTATGAGTAACAGGATATTTTTTAAAACGTAACTCTTGTTTTCACCATGTATTATGTACACTTTTATTTCTCTAGAGTGGGAAGGGGAAGTATCGAAATATTCACTAGAAAAGGGGGCGGTATCGAAATATTTACTAGAAAAGGGGGCGGTATCAAATTTTTACTAGAAAAGGGGGCGTCAGATCAAAAAAGGTCGAGAACCTATGGTTTAAATGATTTAATGTAATGATTTTAATTTTATCGAGTTTTTTAAACCATTTTGACAGTATACAATCTATCTTTTTATTCTCAAAATAACGAACACGCATAACGTAAATAATTATTTAAAAAAATATCCCCTAAGAAAACATCAACGATTATTTTTTTACTTCAATGCAAATTGTTTCGTGTCAAAAAGAAATAAGTGTGTACCTTTCAAAATTTAAATGACTATAAGTGGTGGCATTTATCAAGTTTGAAAAGCCAATATTTTCATTTTTTTTTATGTGTAGAAAAACGCGAATGCGCTAGTTAACATATTACACGCTCGATTATTGGCATGCACGTCATACAGCAGGAATCGATTATTCGACATTTCCAGTTTAAGTTATTTGCATGAATAATTCTATTTGGGCAGTGAATGCAAAATAGTTTCAACAATTTTTTTAACTGTCATGTTTGCTAATGATTCAGCTTACCAGAAGGAAAGTTTCTCAGGCAAATAGAAAATATTCAACTTTATGGTCGAAGAAATTTTCATGTAATTTTTTTTAATATTATTTTTAAATAGTCATTATTTATGTTGTGTGTGTGTATGTGTAAATGATTTTTCTTTCTAAACTTGATGGTTTAGCAGAAGTTTAGAAGGTTATATATGGATGAAATAGAAAGAAAACTCAAGAAAAATAACAAAAATAATATGAGTTTTACCCTATTTTTGTTAAAATATTTTCTAAAATTGATATTGTCTTAATTTCACATGAAAATTATACGTTTTTCAATTTTTTTGGCGATATAATTAATTTGAGAAATTTATTACGCAGTTTTCCGCCAATTTCTTCTTTTCTTCAATGGCGCGACAGTTCTGGGGGGATTTTGGCTCTTCTCAAGAATTTTCCTCCAGGGCTATCTTTTTTACACCCTTTTATAAGCTTCACTTGTATGTAACGGAATCTTTGAACACAATTTTTACCCACTTTAAAATGTCAGATTAATTCGAAGTTTTGCTCACTTGTCCAGGATCGATGGCAATACAATAATTGAATAATTTTGTTCCATTATCCTGATCAGGATCATCAGGATTAACGATTTCCCATTTTCAGATCCCATCCCGCATCTGGCGACACATTTCAGATCCCATTTCCCGATTTGGCAACTAAAACATTTAAGTTACAAATTAGTTCGATTAACAATAAAAGGGTGTTTTTTAAACTATAATTTGTTTTGGCGATGGTCTTCCAATTAGTCACGCGTAGGGTAAGAAAACCCCTTTCTAGGCTGGTTTGGAATTAGATTTTTGGGGTTTGGGTCTATCCTCAGGTTGGGTCGATATCTAGTCTTGTTCCAGTGGGCTTGGCGAAAAAGATTTTTTGTATTGAACGTTCTCTGTTTATTCTAATAACGTAGCCAGCCCATTTAATTTTTGCCAATTTAACAGACATATTTACTTTGATTAATATAAGCTTTATTTTAAAGTGTAGAAGTTTTAGATTAAAATAAAAATATTCAATTTGAAATGAGACTATACAAAATCCATTTTTAAAGTATAGTTTGAGTTTTTGGTACTTACGTACAACCGCAACAATGCCAACGTTCTAGATAACTCGCCAAGGCAAGCCTGATTTCCCATGCATCGCACGCGCTGAATTGGCAACCATGTACTTCTTCATTTCATATAATGTTGCCAATATGTTGCGATAATACGTAAATACTGAATTTTTCATATTCATTCGTCTATTATTTTGTTCAAACAAAAATAAGTTTTTAAAAAAAAGTAATCGCTAAATATTGCTTCCAAGAATTGGAAGAAAAGTTAAGATATACAGAGGAAAACAAAGTTGAATATTTTAGATTATAGAAAGCATTTTTAAGATAATATAACTAAATACATTTATAAAAAGTTCTCTTTATTTTAGCTAGAGCTTCAATAATATAAGATCTTAACTTTTTTTTATGGATCAATATAGAGCCTGGGGCACTTAAAAGAGCTTTTAATTCAATTGATTCTAAGAATTTGCAGGCGTAATTTTAAGGCAATTAGAAAGGAAATATTTGAAACACATTTAGTACTGTTTTTCAAAGAACATAGAATAAAATTGTTCTTTAAATTTCTTTTGGAGCAAAGGGAAAGAAGTAAGGAAAAGTGAAAGATAAAATATTTTGTCTAACTATTATAATGCATGAATAAATTTCCTCAAAGAATTGCAAAAACTTTAATAGTTTTTTTTACAGTGACTGCATAGTTATTTTGACATTTTCATGTTTAGTACTGCGTAATTTAAGTAGCTTAGTACTAACTGAGTAAAATTCTTCATTCTTTGAGAAAAACATAATAAAACGAATTAATGGTCCAGGAAAAATGATTCTTAAGAATTCTTAGTATTTTTTATTTTTGCTGTCTTGCAAGTAAATAATCATATATTTTCAACATTATCTTTTGTTAGCAAGTATGACAAATGTATGCTATAAAATAAGTATGAAATATAAATCTTTATTTTATACGCTGTTAATTTTTAACATAAAATGGCTGAAATTTTCAGTATTTCGGTTATATGTAAGATCGATAGTTTAATTCACAAGGCAAGAAAGCCATAAATTGACTAATGATTGCTCGATTTCAGTAAAACTCAAAAATCGATTTTGTAAAAAATTACGAAAATCTGCAGATTTGTGTCTGATAGGCGATATCCGAGTGCATGAACCTCCATATTATTTTAAAAATAAACACTTAACTCTGAAAATGAATATTAAAAACAAACTAAATATATATTACCTTAATGAGGCAAACGAAAGATGCACTTTGACTACACTAAAGGCCTTATCACACGCATACGTATTTGGCACAATTTTCCCTTGAAAGCAACTATTCCGACCAATTTCTACCACATTACCATAACAACGGCTCCAAAAAATTTCTTTCCAGTGAGCTGAAAAAATTACACCAAATAAAAATTGATTGAAATTCCAGCCAATGCGGTTGGTTCTTCGGCTCCCTACGTCATAAACAAGATGGCAGCTTCGGCTTCGTCAAACGCATCAGAAATGGGGTATAATATTTTAAACAGAATGGTGCTCCATTTCTGTTTTCGAATGTCAACAAAAGCGCGAGCGAAATAAAAGAAATAATATTGTATGTTCGTTTTTCGAAGCAGAAAAATAGGTGAGTAATTTTTCAATGTGAAGATACGGCGCGGCTGACGTCAGAGCGTATCGTTTTGTTTACTGCAACCCTTCACCCTCACAGCTTCTTGAAAAATTGCCCTAAACGGTTGTTCCAAATATGCGTGTGTGATACGGCCTTAACAAGATAGTCTGTAATCATTTAAATAAAAACTGAGTGAACATCAAATCTGTATGAGACGCTCAAAAACATCCAGTTATATATATGTATTATAAATGACATCATTCGAAGGAATTTTATTGGAAAAATCTTAGATTAGGTGATATTTTTAGGCAGGGAGAAAAACATTTAAGTCGAATTGAGCCAAAAGGTCGTTTTTTCCCCATTAGACTTCTATCCATTATGGCAGTGGTCTTCAAGCTTTTTCAAATCATGGAACCCATAGAACTTGAAGGTGCTTTCGTGGTACCCTAGAACTTGAAAGTGTTTTCGTAGAATCCCATTCCATACGCATACTTCGAAGAAAATATCTCAAAATATTATTTAAAATAAATCAACATGTTATAGGCACTTTATGTCAAGACAAAAAAAGTATTTCATTTATTATTAAAAAATTCTAATCTAATTTTTTTAATGTAGGTTACTTATTAATAATATTAATTTGTGATCCAAGAGTCACCTATCCATGCATTATATTTAGTAACTGGGATATGTGCTTGATTTTTTTCACACAAACTGTCGAAGTCTAGGTTAATTGAGATAACTACAATCGCATTAAATATATTCTGAGTTTAATTTGCTTTTATACTTGTTTTTTGTAGCACGTTGAGAAATATATTTCACTTAAACACAATGTTTTCAATGGCGTTAAAATGTTTATAGGTGTTTGAGAAATCCCGTGTATCTAAAATTTAGAAGCTGTCCTTGCTTAAATTTGGATTTTAACATCAAATATGTCGATAAGTTGTTTTCTCTCTTTCATTATAGATGTTTTTTCCGCAAATGTAAAAAGGTACATTTTCCATTAGAAAACTATTAAGTTTTGCAAGATATATTGTGCTAACTAAAAAGTATAAAATTATCTCATGTTACCCGAGATAGTAAACAAGAATATTCACAATCTAGTAGGAAGTATAAAAATAAAGAAAAAATGTATTAATATTCTTTTATTATATTATAATAAAAGTTAAATAAGTTTTCAAAATAAAGTTATTATACATAAATAAATTTTTTAGTTTTAATAAATAGGATGAGCTTTAGATACTTGTAGCTATACAAACTTCATAGAGAAAGTGAATCCATTTTGCATACATTATATTTCATCTTGATTTTTTTTGTTGTGACTCGTGGAATCTCTGGGTATGCCATGTGGAACTGCATTAGGGAGTCAATAATTCGCCAAATTGGCGATAAATAAAGGTATGTATGAAAAAAAGAGATTCAATGGATTCATTTGGTTCCATTTTTACCAGTTTTTTTTGCAATCACTAAACTGTATTGTAACCTTTGCAACAATTCTACAACAAAAATATAGCCTCTACAAGAACATGTCGTCAAAAAACTCGTATTTGGGATTATTTTATAATATTCTATTGGGAAACTCTTGCTTGTAATACTCCACAGTAAAAGTTTACTTCACATAGTTATCGTAAAAATCAAATTTATTGGAGGAAAACTGAATTAAATATCTCTTTCATTTATAAAAAAATTAAACATTAAAATATACACTAATCTTGTTTTGTTCACAATGAGTCAAATATATAATTTCGATTTAGTTTTATTTAAGAGATACGTTCTGAGAGAGATTTCAAACGAAACTGAAATATCTATGGCGTTAGTTTAAAATTTCTAAATTTTAACCTAAAATTGTATAAAAAAAGGGAAAGTCTCTGTTTTTTTTGCTTTACATTCCTATGTAAAGTTTTATTTTTATGTATCACAATTTTAGAATCATATTAGTAAAAATTTGCTGCAAGATTAATTTCTCAATTGAAATATTGAATATTTTTAATAAGTGTCATAAATTTCGCTAAAATAAAGCAAAAGATTAGTTCTTGATTTTAAAATATTCTTTAAATGTAAAGATTAATCTTCTATATGTAGAAAATAAAGATTAAGGAATGATAAAATAAACTATAAATGATTTATATAGCATAAAAAATGGAAATTTAAACGAAATTTAAAAAAAAAATCTAACTTGTTTTTTGAAAACATTTTTATGATTTTTTACTAAATAAAACCAACAAAACTAAAAAAAATCTGTACGAATTGATGATTGAAAACAATTCTAAAATGACACGTTTCTTTAAAAAAAACTAAGATGAACTCATTAAGATTCCTGAGACAAGGAAAAATCAAAACCAAATCACTAAATTAACTTCCTCTGTCTTTTCTTTTCCTTACGAAAACATTTCACTGACAAATTCTTTTAATTAATTTCTAGAAGGAAACAAGAACAAACATAAAAAGTATTAAACTTAAAATGACCTGAACTGGAATAAAAAGAGGACAACATTAACGATAAATGAAAAAGTATGAGTTCGCCAAATAAATAGAGCCAACATTCGGGACTTACAAATCAAATGCAGTGGAATTTCGCAAATGAGGATGAACTCTAAATCTGCATGACAAGAACTGAAGTAGGAATCTCTGAAGAATTCTTTAACTCAAACCCATGATAATCTAAACCTCACCTGTGCCTTCATCTGACATGAATCATCTTCAAGATACGTCATTATATATCTGCACCAAACTTAATAAATGATATCTTTGTACAAAAACAAGGAACAATGCTTCTTGGCCATTAATACTTAAAGTTTTTCAATGAGTCCATCAAAAAAGTAACTCTTAAGCCATTTGGGTGAGAGTCGAGTTATAAGATAATCCATTGACAGAAGACCTTCACCAGGACGCTGGAGTCGAAGAGAAGGCCGATGGACAGTGGTATTGGTCAGCAAGGTAAGATGGCGCTGTCTGCTTCTCCCGTGAGATGCTCCTCCGAGGTCTCCAGAACTGTCCTGGCCTCCTCAGCTTCGGTCTTGTAGAGGGCTTCTCTCGCAAGATGCCGCTTACGCATGATCTTTTGTTGCACGGATTTGGGAATGTCAGGAATCATGTATGCTAGAATGCTGGTGATAAAGAAGACCAAGTGCTGAAAAATATTAAAAAAAGATTGATATAATTAGAGAGAACGTATTATGCGTTTGGCAAATAGCTTAACAAATAGAGCACAGACATATCAAAGCTTTTGAAAGGAGGGGATTTTACACCAAGTGTTTTTTTCCCGGACACAGTAGTAATGGGAATCGCTGAGAATTTTTTGAATGTGTGCGTTGAGTTTATGAAACTACAAATATATTTTTCGTAGTTTTTTTTGTCATCATAGATAAAGTTTGTAGCTGTTTTAATTTTTTTCAGACTCATTATTTTTAGCAATATTATTACCGAAAGCTATATGTTGTCTTTCCAACTCTTTCCTTTGAAAGCATATATAAAAAATTTACACACCAGTAAAGTATAAACATACGTAGAAGTATCTAAACGTTCGGGGACAACTCTCACCTATGACAATTAAAGCATGTATTTAAGGTATTCGACTACTTGTGACAACTTTAAAAAAAAAAAAAACTGGAGGTATGGGGATTTTTTTTGTGGTTTTCGGATTTGTTTAGTACATTTTAAGAAAAACATGCTAAAATTAAGAAGGGAAAAAGAAATTATTATTACTAAAATGGGAAAAAAATGAGTAAAAATTTACAAAAAATAACATAAACGGGGCCCATTCTGTAGCAAATGTTTATAAACAAATTTTCAATTCTGATGAGTTGCAACGTAATTCATTTTTGAAATGACCTTCAGGATAAGAGATAGTTTAATTTTGAAAAAAAACTAGACCACTTTATCTTAGTTATTATATGAAATTGCTTAAAATAACTGATTATATTCATATAAGGGACTGTAAATTTTGTAATAAAACAGTGATTGATAAATTTGAAGTTTAAAACACTTCTACTATTATACAGAACATACACAAAAAAATTCAATTAATTATTTTAAAAAATTTTCGAGCAATCGCTTGCTCCGTTTGAGTATTTAAAAAAAACAAACACATTTCGAGTAAAATGCGTTTTAAAGTATGACATCTTGCTTAAAGTAATGACATCTGCTTTTACTAAGCCACTTGTAGTTTTCTTTTTAATGAACGGAAAATAATAAACTTGGTATTTTTATAAAGCTAATAAGATGACCTGTAAAATAAAATCATGAAAAAAATTTGTCCACATTTGGCAAAATTCACAATTTTAGGGTAGTCGTAGGTAGTGTAGGGATACCTTAACACTAAACATATCATATCCGGTCAAAAGACTGGTTTTTCTATGGTAGAAAAAAAGTATGTATCACAAGTGTCGGTATGTTTAGTGTTAAAGTAACACCGTTTAAAATGTATTGTACCATCCCTCTCCTCCCTGTACAAGATGCTTTCGTCCATACCACGTGATTTAATTGTGAGCACAGTCATTTTGTTCAAAGATCGTTCTGCAATGCTAGAAACATGGTTTTTAAAGTACAACGATGTAACGTAAAAGTTTGTCAGCGTTTGGGTAACACATTTACAGGGATTTAACAAATACTAAGAATATCATACGATGATTCTACGATGTTCAAATCAAAGACGTACAAGTGGTATAAGCCTTTTTAAGAAGGTTGACAATCGCAGCAAGAGGAAAATCCTGTTGTAGGTATTTCTTTGATTAAGGAATTGTTCATTAATAGAATTTATTTCTGAGGGCAGAACAATGAACAAGGGGCATTACTCAGAAATTTGAAGTCGTTTGAGGGAGTTCATTCGTCCTAAACGGCCTTAGATGTGACAAAGCGGATAATGCATGGCAATACACCTGTACGTCGATCCCAAATGTCGCCAAAATTCTTCCAATTCTCGCCCAAACTGAAACTAAAGTACTTTCCCATCAAAGACTATTCATCGGACTTTGCTCCATGTGATTTTTATTTATTTCCATCATTGAAAAGAAAATTTTCAAGGACCTTTTGTGTCATCAGTTCAGGTAAAAGCAGCATTGCAAGAGGCCTGATGAATAATTATTGTCTTCCAGCAGTGTTTCAAGATATTGTAAAAGCACTAGCAAAAGTGTATTCCCGCCTAAGGGGATTATTTTGAAGGTAGTTCTGTGTTTGGGCATTTTAAAATCTTCAAGGAAAGGATTTTTACGCCATGTTCCAAAACTTTTGGATCCTACTACGTAAGCAGGATGCAAAGTGATTTAAAGGAGGCCAGTAAGGTTAAAACCGTTATGATTAGTTAGAATATTACAACATAAAATATGTACATCTTCCAAAGCTTTGAATCTTGATTTTTCTAAAATGAAGCTATGAATCAAAACCCTTCATCATTAGCTTGGCGAATGTGTATCACTCTTTTTTTAAAAAAAAAGAATTAATATACTTCCCTCTAAGATGATTTTTATCTATTACAGAACTTTGTAAATTAACCACTAACATTCCAGAAACATTTCACTAGTTGTGATAGTTCCTTTTACCACAGTTGATGTCCTTGACGAACTAATTACGATGATTCATCTCCATTTATATTCTTTTTTTCCTATTTCTGTTACCTAAGTTGTGTTTCCAAACCGGAAAGTCAGTGGATGTACAAACAAAAAATAATTACCTCGAAAACCACGACGAAGCTGAGTCTTGCAGCGAAAATGTGCCAGTACTTCATATTGAGTTGATACTGATGTGTGTGGTTAGGCGGATTTCTGTAATCTTGGTACCTAGAAATGAAAAGAAATAAATGCATTATGATGTTGATTAAGTAATTCATTTGTTTCGGTATTAACTATTATTATAATTTGGATAGTAGAATGTTTGTATAATAAACGTACAATCTTTTTTACGCATACAATACCGATTACACCCAAAATAATTTAAAAAACACTGTAACGAATGTTGTGTAATTAATGCTTATAATAGTGTAAATATAATTTATATCTATGTAAAATCTTTAATATTACTCTCTGTTGTGTATTTATTTTACGCTAAAATTGTAATATTCGCAAGCAACACCATTCCTTAGATTACAATGGTGATTCAATGGAGACTTGGCGAAAGAGCCAAGTTGGCATCATTTTTGGCGACTTGGCTATCACATAGATGCTTCTGGAAAGCACTGGATAAATCAAATAACATCACGATCTGTGATGTAAGCTGATCTTTCGAGAAAGATACGTGCAGCGTATAAATAGGAGTGACTCGCTGAAAGTGAGTCAGTATTGTTTCGACCGTTGAAGAGTCGACTAGCGATTAATTGCTACGATCGAGCGAGTGCTTGCGAATAATCTTAATCCTTACCTATTTGTATTTTTAGACACTGATAATTGTGTCTGAGGGCCGTAGAAAATGTGAAGGCCTTCTGGGATTTATTTTGCGAATTTCGCTGCTGTATCCTGAATTTCTAAGGATTGTTTTTCCACAATAAATTTTCATCGCTCTTAAAGAACTGTTTTGCTTTTCGAGAATCCTCGAACCCCGATCTACGTAAATACTTCAAAGTCATCAACTCCAAATTTTTAAAAATTTGAATTTTACGAATTACAATCTAGTCAGCACACATAACAAAGTTCTTTTGGAAAGTTTAATTTATGGTCAATGGCAGCATGTTTTAGTGATCTCATTAAAATTAAAACCGAATAATCAAACTGTGACGGATCTATACGCGGTTCCACTAATATCTTCTTATCTCTTTAAGCAAAATATTTAATTCAACCAACTTTCATCGAGTAAGCAAACGTGATTTATGTAAATGAGGTATATTATATAAATTCGGTTTTCGCGAGTTGCCAGTAAGGAAGGAAGGAAGTGATTTGTTGACACGCTGAAGTTGATACGTTAGATGTGTGCAAATAGGAGTTTAACAGAAGTTTGAGAATTAGTTGTTAGTTGAAGATTGAAAAGCAGTGGAATTAATTAAAGATTACAGAGCGTGGAGCCATCGCCATTTGATCAAGCCGAAAAGAGTGCCCGCAAGTTCCAGTGTAGAATCCGATGTATTAAAGGTTCAGGTACTGTGTATTTTATTAAGTAGAAGCTAGTTATTAGTGTGCGGCGTAGTTATATTTGAGCGTATTTAAGCTATCTTAGATTCAGTTTCGGGTCTGTAGTAGTATCCCCGTGTTATAGAATCTCATCTCCGCACTCTACTATAATTCATATACCTTAATTTGAATTGTAATGTGTCTATTTGATAATTGTTAATAATAATTAATAAATGAATTAGATTGGAAATAATGTCTGTGGATTATTCTGTTCCTCCTACACATCTAACCGGGTTTACAGGTAGACAAGAGGGTTCGGATGTAAGAGGTAACCGAACGTTGCCACAAAACGTTTTTCAAGGCGGGGAGGATATGAATTGATCTTTTTATAGATTTATTTAACTTTATATTTCATTAGAAAAAGTGAGCATGATAAGCATGTGCTCGCCTAATACGAAGCGCTTTCGAGTGTTGTGGTCGTTTGAAGAAAAGGAGACAAGCTCAGGTGTCGTCTTCGTCGCTAGAAAGAAGTTCAGAATTACAGTAGAACGTTGTTTATCCGAACGTTTATTATCCGGAGCGTCAAATATCCGAACCAAAGTCCGGATACGATTTCGAACAGTGCAATGCTCAACAGTTGTTTCCTGTGAGGCCAAAAGTGACGGGAAAACCCAAGGTGAGGGATATTTGGGGAATTTCAGCTGCGTGATTTGGTAATCTGCGTGGAATATTAGGTCAGTTTGTTTCGAAGTGAGGTAATGTATACGTGCTCTTTTGTTCAGTTTTGTTGATGCAGAAACCTGGATGGCATGCGATGCAGAAGACTGTGGATTTTAAATGCTAAATGATGACGAGATTGTGATTTCCGTGCAAGAAGAATCCGACCCTGTCGACGATGAAACGGATGAAGACGAGGACAACAACAACGAAAGTAGCAAATGCTGACGCGTTTCTGCGTTAGAGACAGCTATGGAGTGGTACGAACAACAATCAGATTGCTGCCCTACTCAACTACTGCTGCTGAAGTGAATCAGATACCTTGCAGTGAAAAAACGAAGGTGTACAATGGTTCAGCGAAAAAGTAGTGATTATTTTCCCCAATTAAGGTAAAATAGCGACGTTTTACACCTATTTTGCTTTTTTTTTCAAGCACGTTTCCCGCATGTGATGAGTTCGATCCCAGTACCACTGAAGACCTGCCGTGTAGGGGAGCAATGCACGTTAAATCTGTCGAGAGCTCAAACGTCCTCCTGTTGGTGTGGAGTGGTAGTTAGGAGAAGGGGTGCCAGCTTAGGTGTCGTCCGCGTCACTTGACCATGGTTCAAAATTACGCGGACCGTCCCCAAAAGCCCTCGTGCAGCTTTGTTTGTTGAATGCGAATGTGCGTTGTAATGTGGGCATCCAGACTGTGATACAGTCCTCAGTCCCATATCCAGGTTGACTTTGATGGTGGGGTTTTTCATTCTGCTTAAAAGGAATCATGGCTATTGGCTGAGACGAGGGCATCCGGGAGGCGTGGCTATGATACTTCATCTGAGTACAGTAGAGATGTATTTTTTTGCATTAGTGAGAGCTTAGAGCTTGCTCTCTTATTGGTCGGTGGTAGCGGGATCATAAGACTCCTATTGGCTACCCTGGTTAACGCCCATTTGTTTGTCAGTTCTTTTAATGTTTTTAGTGTGTGAAGTCCGCTCTAACGAAGTTCTGGGTTTATGTTGATAAAGATTATTTTTGTACTACCCAGGTAAGTGGTCTCTCTCTTGCTTATGTATTCGAATGAGTGGGGGTGTGCCTATATTTTTGGAACCCGCACCAGTGTCGGGTAGGCACATTAATAGTTTTGGGTGTTGGAGGTGAATTCTGAGGTCAGAGATATAAATCGAGATTAGTGCCCCAACAATGTGGGAGGAAGGGAAGGAAGACTATCCAAATCTCTAAAAATTACTCTATTTATTGATCACACAATTTAACAACACAGTTGAAGTAATTTCAACGAGAAAAGATGTTCTCAATCTAAGTAATATGTGGATTAATAACGTGATGCGCGAATTATGAGAAAACTTTAAATATCGACCATCTTATTTCAGTATCAAATCTACTATCCCAATTATCTAGGAACTAATTAAATTTAGTGACCAATCGTCACTTTAATTCGTTGACCTATCAAATATTTGAAATGCGCTATAAAACGGTATAATACCTGATCAGTAGCAATCTATCCACACTTTCTCTCTCCCCTCTAGCTTGAAAACCAACACTATATATAGCCGACCTAATTGAATAATCAAGGTTTCTCTTCAGAGGGTTGGTTGTGAATAAACTCGAATTGATAGACAAAGATTTCCGAAGAGGATTAAGGAAAGGACGCGAATAGATCCGTCACAAGCCGATAAAAAAGTGATCGGCGCAGCTCCCACTCCAATCTCCAGCTTCAAATTCCACCGCACGAGGGGTAGCAAGAACCAATGACCGAATAGTAATCCCGGCTATGTCTAAACAGAAACGATTCTGCGTCACGTGTTTGAAGGCGTGACATATTCCACCTTTAAAGAGACACGAAAAGGGGGAACCCTCTTGCTCCACGACGTTCCAACACATTCTCTCAAACTTACCATCGGACCTTTCAAGGCTCCAGCATAACTAGCATCATATCGTCCTAATGCAGCCTTCACAACAGTAATCTGGCCTTAACAGCACATCATCAGGCCAATTCAATCTATGTTGGTCATTAACATTAATCCTTTCTCTGGAGAAATCCCGACAAAATTTCGTTACATTTTGTCGAATTGTAATGTTTCCATAAATCAGGGGTACTCAACCTTTTTTTCTGTTGGTCCTCATGTATAGGTCAAGCCATTTCACGCCGGCCGCATACATATGTTAGCTCTTTCCCGCGGGCCGCAACATGAGGTTAAACGTGAAGAGGGTGGGGGGATGCTTTAAGACCAAGATAACATTGGAAATTTAAAATATGGAAAATTGATCAAAATATTATAACTCCTGCTTTGCTTTATTGTTATTATTATAATACTTTTTTGTCATTAACGCTAAATTAAAAGAATTTAAGAAACACTCCTTCACAATTTTTGCATTAGTTAGCAGTTTCACATGATTACCAATAATATAGCAAACTCCTTTGGAAGTCTTTGTTACTACTGTGACATTACCACTGACAAAAAACTTTGTTGCTGTTGCAAAGAATATTCAATAAAGCCTATTTATATCACTTCTTGAAAGAGGGAAATTGTCACTGAATGATTCCTTTTAATTGGTATTTTTAAAATACAGCACTTTCTTGACAAATCGAACAATTACTGATCCATATTTGTTTTTCACTGCAAAACAGTCACCTCCAAATCATTCGAATATTTTTCCCTTGCAAGATATGAAAGATTGTTTAAAATTAGTTCTACCCACAAAATTGTCACTACTCCACTGTTGTCTGTTATCACTAATTGTAACCGTTAAAAATAGAAAAAGAATATCAATTCGCAGCTGTACGACATCGACAGTAAAAAAGCAAAATTGATATATTTATTTTCTTGTCAAAGAATTTCCCATCAAATTTTTAACACATTGTCTTAAATAAAAGAATTTCTCAGAGCAATGGGTCATGACCAGGCCACTTAAAAAGACTAGGTGAGCCGCAGGTTGAGTATCACTGCCGTAGATGGAAACAATTTCTTTGCGAATATCCATGGGCCACTCGCCTTTTGCCTTGAGGAAGCGCATGACGGGGAGTGCTTCACATCGAGTGGGATTCTGAATCGGAGTACATATTGTAAAGACGTTTTATTTGATACAGATTGAGTACAGGAATTACAAGCTCCAAAGTTACTCCAACACCAATTATACGTTAAGATTTTGAGCCTCATACGTTTAACGTCCATCAACTCCTGTAGACGCCGGGTTTTTAGTGGCACCAGGACTCGAACGCACGTCACTTGACCGTGACTATTCAGTTGCAGAAGAGACAGTCACGGCGAACTGTACAACTATTATTTTTCACAAATTCAACGATAGGAACTGTTATAAGTTAGATAGTAATAGCAAACGATATATTTAAACAAATACAGTCGACTCTCGATAATTCGAAGTTGTAGGGACCAATGAAAAACTTCGAATTATCAAGAGAGTAGATAAAACCTCACAAAATACTGGAAGATAATTTTTTTCCCAACACATTTAAATTTGAAACTATGTAATAAAACATCAACTGTACATATGTATAAAATTATTTTAAAGCAATTATTAAAAAGTACATATTATACTGAAGTTAAAAGTCCAGTATTAAAAGAATACATTTAAAACATTCACACACCATCATACGCATCTGTTCTTCTCAATAATGGACCATCCTTTCTGAATACATGTGCAGCAAGGCCACGTGTTAAGTGAAAGATATGGATGGCTGACAACAAGTGCGGTTGGTCTATTGTCTTCTTGAAGAAAAAAAGTAATAAAAGTGTATTTTCTCCTGATGAACCGGAAAACACTAAGAAGGGGTAGCAGTTGGAGGGTCATTAAAGGGGCTACGTTACAGGGGAGACACAGAGACAACACAACATAAAACTTATAATTTCCAACCTGCTTGCTACAGGACTGTACGTGATAGTGAGTGTTCGAATTGACGAGAGTTTTATAAGATGACTTCGAAATATCGCGTGTTGCAGTCTGGCCAGCCACAGATTTTACTTCAAATTATTGAGTGTACCCAAACGTACTGTTTTAGTTCGAAATATCAAGAGTTTTTCAAGGGACTAAGCATACACTTCGAATTATGGAGAGGTTCGTATTATCGAAGGTTTGAATTATCGAGAGTTGACTGTATATATGTATTGAAACATAATTATACCCCCCACACACACGCACAAGCACGCACACACACACACACGCACGCACACACACACACACACACACACACACACGCACACACGCACGCACACACACGCACGCACACGCACGCACACATCTTATCAGAAAATATAAAAAATAATTCGCGTTGCAATAAGTTTTAACGACTAATCCAGTTCGATGGGGAATCAATACAATACGAAAAATAATAGCCCTTTAAGTCACTATTAGATAAATAGGTATTATAACCACAAATTACTTTTCTGAGCATTAACTAGACAAATTCTTGATAGGCGAAATGCACAGTCGTATTTTCCTAACGTATCGAATCAAGCACAAGAGAAGTAAAAGTTATGTTCTTAATGTATTGTTTCTTTAATGTGCTGAAAGCTCCAGAAGTTTATATCCGTTATTGCAATACTTCGTATCTTAGGGCAATAAGTTAATTTAGTTATATCCAGATGGCGCTTCTCTGAGGAGTAAAAGTGAGGTGAGAAAGGCTGAAGTTTCCTTGATAGAATTTTTCCTCTGGAGATGGTTCGAAATACCAGAAAATAAAAACTTGCCTAATAAATACGAGTCGGCGGAAAATGCAATTACGAAAACTATAAAAGAAGCAATTCCTGTTATACAGAAAATGAGTATCTGAAAATGTGAGTAAACTATTTTAGTTGTGCCTTAAGGGAAATGATGAGTTATTCTTTCATTTATCATAAAATGCACTGAAAATTAATTTTAGTTACTTTACTAAGGGTGTGTTCAAGGAAAGCAACATTTATTATAAAACTGAACATTTAAGTAAATTTCTGAATTTTAGAAAATTAATCGTTAAATACTATCTTTGGGAGCGGTTAGGAGGAAATATTCAATTAATAAATAGTAAAAAATAGTGCTTTAGACAGAATTTGAAATAAATTCTCTTACTTAATTGAATAAAACTTATGGGAATAATAAACTCAGAAACGTAGCTACCACCGTATCAATAATACAGGGCCCCCAAGCTACAGGAGCTCCAACATGTGTAACTAGAGTCCCACTAACAGGGCTCCCATATCTAAAAAGCGGCCCGAAGGAATTTTGAAACAGGGCCCCTTGTAATAAACTTACTTCCCGTCTAACCTGTGGCCCAGCTAAAGGTGTGGAAGGAAATGAAGGATTATTCGACATGATAATTTCCAATTATTTTATTTAGCACTTTAATCGATTCAAACACAATTCAAGCAACACTAAAAATAGGATGATTCAGTCAGTCAATAGAGACAGGGGACGAGAGTCGCGTTTTGGGAGAATACATTAAATAAATCACTTTATATAATAATAGGTCTACCTTAATATTACTTAACTCGGTAGATATGTAACTAATGTCCGCTTAACCAATTTAATACTTTAAATTTCAACGTAATATCAAGTTGACAATACCTGAACTTAGGCAGTCTCCTAATCAATTTAATTTAACAATAACAACTTCCTGTCTTAATCTTTTACAAGGGCTTTCTAACCTTTTATGGTAACCTTCACCTTGTATATCTCTTGTCACCTTTAGTTAACTAACCTTCTAACTTTCTATTTTCTCTGCTTCATTTACTTCTAACCCACTAACAGCTTTAACTCGCGAACTAGAACTATACATAATATTTGCATATCACGCCTTCTTCTTAGGAAAAGATTGATGAATTTTGCTAGCCCCAAAGAATTCCCAAGAGGATTAATTGAAGGACGTGTATAGATCCATCCTACCCTCAGAGCTAGCTATGCCGGTGATTAAACTACATTTTTATTCACAGCACTAAGAAAAATTCCTCATCAATAAGGCAGTATACTTTGATTTTGAAACTGAAATTCTTCTTAACCCAGAACGATGATATCACTATCTCTATTTTCAAGCAAATGTAGAATATTAAAAATACTGATTTTAAAAGTTGTTCACAGCTTTTCAATTCCTAGTAATAGTTCACTCTCTCCTTATATATATATATATATATACTAGCTGCATGGCCCAGCGTTGCACGGCTTCTTCAAGTGTTTGCCATTGGAAATTTCCTATTCCCCACTTGATGTCAGCACTTCCTGATTGCGTGTGTGATTTCTATAATAAAGTCATTAGAACTTCCTTTTTTGAAATTTTTTCCACCTTTTTGTCGTTGAACGGGTCTGTTTCCCCTCCGCTTAGCCCGGCATTGCACGGGCTTTTACCAAAGAGTATAACTTTATTCCCAAGGAAATTTCCCCTTTCCCTCTTGACACAAGGACTTTAGGTGTGTGAAGTGAGGGATTTCTATATTAACCCTCTCGCAGCGTAGTTATTTTATCAGAGTAGGTTCAAAAATTGCATATTTTTAATACTTACACTTCTAGTCTACAAATTAAACCTACATTTTAGAGATAAAATATACAAAGAATTTTTGTAAAACAGTTTTTATTTTAAAATATCGCATTAGATCATTATAATATATATATATATATATATATATGAACATAAAAACATAAATGAAACCATAAAGAGGAACAGTACGGGTTGCATAGCTGAATAGCTAGCACAGCTTTCCATTCATCCATTCAAGTTCAAATACAACTTTTTAAACTTGTAGTGGATGACATTTGACGACAATACAGTTTTTTCAAATATTAATTCATTAATTAAATTTTATTTTTAATTGTAATTTTGTTCCACGTTATTTATGACATAGTTACAACTAGCCGCAACAGATGGCGCCAGTACGTTTTTCTATCGAAGTAGGAGAATTGACTTTAAAAATTATTTTATATAACTTGTTAAAGAGTTTTTCATGATCTTTCTCTTCCTGAAGAAATCAATGAATATTATTTATTCAACCAAGGAGAAGATCTGTATTATTGACTTTCTTTCTTCGACAGTCCTCACAGTAGCTCAGCCGACTAGCTCAGCTCAGTTAGTGAAGTACACTCATGTCCATAAATTAAGGATAATTCAAAATCACACAGAAATTGAACTCTAAAATAAAAATTTCACCTGTAGAAATATCACACACATCTCGAAGAAGAATATGCAAATTACAGGAAACCACCAGATGGCGCGGATAGTACGTCACAATGACGAGAGTGTAAGAGAGGGGTACATAAGGAATGGTGGCAAAGAAATAAAATTGTTCACAAGCGCTTTAAATATATTAAAGCTTCAGTGCAATAACCGCATAAATATGGCACAAAGGAAGCATTTGGATGATTTTTTACGTGGTAAAATCATCGGACGACTGGAATGTGGACATACCCAGCTGGAAGTATCCGAGAAACTTGGAATCGCCCAGAGTGTCATCTCCAGGCTTTGGCAACGATTCCAAGAGGATGGTAATGTGAGTAGATGTTACAGCACAGGTCGCCCCCGAGTTACAACGCCGAATGAGGACCGGTATTTGGCAGTTACTGTCAAAAGAAACAGACAGAGCACAGCATCTGACCTGTCTCGTCAGCTCTCTTCAGCTACCGGTACGACAGTTTCAAGGCAGACCGTGTACAGACGCTTAGGGCACATTGGTCTATATCAGAGGTTCCCAAACTTTTTTGTCTCATAGACCCCTTGCCATGTTTTTCGGCTTGGGGTAGACCCCAGCTTAATTAATGTTGAATTTTTGCAAATTTATCAACTTAAATGTCTTTTTTGACAGCTGGTACTACTACTCCTACTTTAAAAGAACTAAATTTTTTTTTCTAACTGTAATGAAGTATAGTGTTTAAAATTTAAAAAGCACATGTTAATTAATTAAATTAAAAGTTAATTAGTAAATTTATGTGAAATAAACTAACTAAACAACAAACAAATGATTTTAAAGGGAGGAAGGAATCTCTAGCACTACAATATCAAATTTTCAACATTTAGTATTAATCTTGTTTGGTTTAACTTTAATGTTCCTCTGTTAGTGTCCAATTTTTTCCCCCTGGAGATTGGCAACCGCACTGAAGCTTCTTCACACTAGGAAAAGCGATGAAAAACTTCCTCACGATATTCCAAAAGTCGAGACAAATAACAGGTTTGACTTTTTAAAGCCAAAATTTCTGGCATCCGTTTCTAAACTTTAAGATCTTCGTTAGTGTTTATTACGATCAGTACCTATTGTAATGTGCCATTTTTTTTTTCAATATGACTATACGAATTCATTGCCTACTGTATTGCCATATATAGTCAAATCATTCTCAAACCTAACTTCAAAATCTGAATAAAAGGCATTTAAATGTTGAACCTAGGTTAAAATGTTCTGACAGAATGTCTGAGACAAATTTAGAAAATTCGGGACCCGTATTATATTTCTTTAATTTAACTCAGGAAAGAGAAGCTGAAATGTTTCTTGCTTTTACAAAATTTATGCTGTCACCTTGTAAATGCAAATTAATTTCATTATATTTAGTAAATAAATCTGTTAAATAGGTAAAGTTTGGTTCCCATATGAATATAATTTTTAAAAAAAATTAGTCACGGTTTAGAAAAATGAGAGCCACTATCATAGACCCCCAATTACACCTCATGGACCATCAAATTAATTTTTGGCTGGCGTAGACCCCTTGGAGGTCGTCGTAGACCCCTGGGGGTCTATATAGACCACTTTGGGAATCACTGGTCTATATGCTCGTAGGCCTGTCAGATGTGTTCCCCTTACCGCAACTCACTATCGCCTGCGATTAACCTGGAGTAGAGAGCATACATTGTGGACACCGCAACAGTGGTCTTGTGTGATGTTTTGCGACGAGTCCAGGTTTAGTTTGCAGTCTGATTCTCGCCGGACTTTCATATGGAGAGCGCCAGGTACCCGTTACCACCAAGAGAACACCATTAAACGACACCGTTACGGTGGTGCAGGATGGCTCGTTTGGGGAGGAATTATTCTTAGTTCCAGAACTAACCTGCATGTTCAGAGTGTAACGATGACAGGCCACATCTATCGGGATGTCATTCTGGAACAACATGTACATTTGTTTCGGGGCGCCATGGGTGCTGAATTTCTGTTTATGGATGACAACGCCCGTCCTCACCGTGCAAACATTGTTGACGAATGCCTTCAATCGGAGGATATTACCCGTATGGATTGGCCAGCATACTCACCGGACTTGAATCGAATAGAGCATGTGTGGGATATGCTTGGCCGACGAATTGCAGCTCGTCAACCCCCTCCCACCTGTCTACCGGAACTTCGGAGGGCATTGCTTCATGAGTGGTGTAATATTCCCCAAGATCAGAGTGATAATTTGATACTCAGCATGCGTAGGCGTTGTAAGGCCTGTTTTGCATCGTCCGGAAGACATACTCCGTATTAACCATCATACTAACCATGTTATACTGTTTTTTGTAAATAGGTTATTTTTTGAAATTTGCTCCAGGGAGTAAAAATCGCAATTTTTATTAATTATGTCAAACATATAGCATCTTTTTTGCTCTTTACCTTTTGTTTAATAAATAGACTTTACAAATAAGTCAAATTTGTTTTGCTTCTGTCTCTTTCTTTGCCTGAACTTCATTATCCTTAATTTATGGACATGAGTGCAGTTCAGGAGTCAGGAACTTGTGGCCACCGTTGTTTCTGTCCCGGGCTCGGATCTTGGTACCACTAAAATCCGGCTTGTAGAGGGTCTGTCGACGCTCAAAGTCCACAGGTTGGCATGGTGTGAAAGTCAGGGTTGCCGGCTCAGTCTTGTGCCTTGTTTAAAATTATGAGTTTCGTTGCCAACAGTTCTCGTGTAATTTCGAAATGCGACGTTAACAATCAATCAATCAATCAATCAATTGGCAGTCCTCGCCTATCGAACTATCATTCTGGGTCAGTGTGTGACGGATCTATACGCGGCTCTACTAACCCCTTGGGGATTCTTTAAGAAAAATAATTATTTCAACCAACTTTCACCGAAGGTAAGAAAACGTGATTATGCAAATTAAGTTTATTATATAAATTCTGTTTTGTGTGTGAGAGTTAGTGAAGGAGGATCGTAAGTTATTGAAGTGAGAATCTAAGATTATTAAAGATATCCAAAGGGAGGATCACTCGGATGTGAGCTGATCAAGACAACTATTAATGTTCAAGGCCTCATCTGTAGGACTTCTGACTGACAAGAGTTCAGGTATTGTGCGTATTATTTAAATAGAAGTTAGAGAG
>BMAO01001973.1:0-45968 GCA_019973975.1 Trichonephila clavata
GAGAATGAGGACTTCAATAGGAACAGTTAGCCTAGATTTAAGAGTTCGGTCCGCTACAATACCCTTCGTTGGATTTCTATTGGATTGTTTGATTTGAAAACTTTTTGCTGAGGGATCGCGACTTATGTAAGTGGAAGTTACTGTTTTAAAATTGTGTGGATCAAGTTCTATAAGGAAAATAGTAGTAAGATGATGTTAGTGTTAGTTATATTTGAAAGAATTGTAGTTTGAATTATCTACGTATCCGGCATAGGACTTGGAATCTTGTTATCAGTGTCCCCGTACCTCTGCGTATCTTCATATATTCATGTTAAGTAATAATTATCACTAATAATCGGTGTTAATTCAAGCATTTTAGCTATCTGCAACCGTTTTATATTTAGAATTAATTGTAATAAAGGTTATTGAGAGAATGTTAGATATGTCTCTTCCACCTCAGTTGTAACAGTAAAGAAAATGGTAGTTCGTTACAACAGAAGAAAAATCAAACATCTTCTAAGCAATGTACCTACCTAATAATTAGACAAGGGACGTGTTCCTTCGTGATTTTCAGTTGCTTTCTTTATAAATGCACCATCAAAACGAATTTCTGTACAAACGTAAAATAAGTACAAAATTATCCCTAAAATAATTCAGTAGAAATTTTTCCCTCTGTCTCTTAGTCATACACCTTTTTCTAGTAAATGAACGCAAGATTAAAAAATATATTACTTGAGGTTATTTGATTCAAAGTAAAACTGAATTTACAGGGAGTTAACAATACAAATAAATGTAAAGTTTTTTAAGTACAAAACTCTAATTTCTTCACAACAATGTAGCTCCTTTGATAAATAAACTTGAGTAATATATTTTTTAATCTTGCGTTCATTTACTAGAAAAAGGTGTATGACTAAGAGACAGAGGGAAAAATTTCTACTGAATTATTTTAGGGATAATTTTGTACTTATTTTACGTTTGTACAGAAATTCGTTTTGATGGTGCATTTATAAAGAAAGCAACTGAAAATCACGAAGGAACACGTCCCTTGTCTAATTATTAGGTAGGTACATTGCTTAGAAGATGTTTGATTTTTCTTCTGTTGTAACGAACTACCATTTTCTTTACTGTTACAACTGAGGTGGAAGAGACATATCTAACATTCTCTCAATAACCTTTATTACAATTAATTCTAAATATAAAACGGTTGCAGATAGCTAAAATGCTTGAATTAACACCGATTATTAGTGATAATTATTACTTAACATGAATATATGAAGATACGCAGAGGTACGGGTTATCTTCTTTGGACACTGATAACAAGATTCCAAGTCCTATGCCGGATACGTAGATAATTCAAACTACAATTCTTTCAAATATAACTAACACTAACAGCATCTTACTACAATTTTCCTTATAGAACTTGATCCACACAATTTAAACAGTAACTTCCACTTACATAAGTCGCGATCCCTCAGCAAAAAGTTTTCAAATCAAACAATCCAATAGAAATCCAACGAAGGGTATTGTAGCGGACCGAACTCTTAAATCTAGGCTAACTGTTCCTATTGAAGTCCTCATTCTCTTACGAAGTATCAATTCATTGTAATTAAATGCAATTTTCGCTGGTTATTTGGCTTTTATGTGAGCTGTGGTCGATGGCAGAGACGACCTGATTGATGAAAGCTTTATTCACTAAACAGGAGGTAGCCGGAGGGTAGGAACATGTGCCCCATACCAGATTCCGAAGCGATAGGTTTTTAGGGAAATTTTTCGAGATGATAGGGAATTTTCATCGAGTAGGGATTCGTTATAGATACAAATGAACAATTTCTGGTAATTTCATAAACTTATGTTTAAGAAATTTATGGGTTTATATGTTGGGAAATGTTTTTTTAATTATGATTATATAAAGCAAGACAAAAAAAAATAATGATAAAAGAAAAAGCTTAAATCCAAATTAACAAACCCTGCTTAGTAGGCGGACAGTACAAACAATGATTATTGCACCTAAAGGCGATGGCGAAAGGAGTCAACTATTCTTAACATCCTCCGGGGGGCGGGAAGATGTAGTCGATGGTGGTAGGGGCAAGACTGCAACTTGAGAGACTGGTCTTGTCATGACTCCACGTGAAGTCTGGATAGTGACTACACGGCATATTCCGTCAGCTCCAGGATGTGTGGCCACAATCCTTCCGGGAGTCCACCTGGTGCTGAAAGAGACTGGATTCTAGATTAGGACGAGGGATCCTACCGTGAAGTCTTTCTGGCCCTGCATCCATTTGGTTCGGGACTGCAAGGTGTTGAGGTAGGAGAGCTGCCAGCGAGACCAGAACATCCTTTTCAACTTCATCAGAAGAGACCACCTAGAATGAAGACTCAAGGATTGGTTAGTCAGACTGTGATCAGGGAGTTCAAGCAAGGGACCCCGATAAGAAAGTGTCCGGGTGTTATCACCTGGAGATCCTTAGGGTCTGATGATAGCGGATAAAGAGGGCGTGAATTTATGCACGCCTCGATTTGGCACAGGATTGTAGCTAACTCTTCAAAGTTCAGCACAGTCGCCTTTAAGGTTTTGAGTAAATGATGCTTTGTGAGTTTGACTGAGGCTTCCCACACACCTCCGAAATTCGGTGCATATGGAGGAATGAAGTGCCACTGAATGTTTTTGCTTGACGAATAGTCCTGGACATTAGAGTTGTGAAGTAATTTAAACAAGTCCTTCAAGTAAGCTGAAGCACCAACGAAATTTGTACCGTTGTCAGAATAAATGGCTGATGGATAGCCACGGCGTGACACAAATCGACGCAGTGCTGACAAAAATGCTGCTGCTGATAGCGAAGATACGAGTTCAAGGTGCACTGCTTTAGTACACATGTAGATGAAGAGGCAGATGTAAGATTTGAAGTTGCTGCTCTTGCGAGTATGTTGGCACTTTGTCGTGATAGGTCCAGTAAAGTCAATGCCTACTTTTTCAAAAGTACGACAAGGGGTGATTCGTTCGATGGGTAGATCACCCATCATTTGAGAGACAGGCTTCGCCACAAGCTTAAAACAGAGTA
The DNA here is from genome assembly GCA_019973975.1 of Trichonephila clavata. Lineage (NCBI taxonomy): Eukaryota > Metazoa > Arthropoda > Arachnida > Araneae > Nephilidae > Trichonephila > Trichonephila clavata. The sequence continues at coordinate 3,039 of BMAO01001973.1, forward strand.
CGCAGTTGTGTAGTTCTTTTCTGACAGCTGATTTACCATTAGGTATCCAAAACTGCTGACGAATGAGGGATAAAACTAGTTCCTGCCCAGCATGGAAATTGACCCTATGAAAATGTCTAATGATTAGACTTGTAAAGTGAATATTTTTTGGTATGAGCATAGGATGCTTTTGTTCAAATTTAAGAGTTTGTTGGAGACGAAGACGTCCTCCGACACGAAGAATTCCCTCAGAGTCAAGGAATACATTCAAAGACTGAAGTTTGCTAGATTTGGGAAGAGGCTTGTTATACATTTCAAGAGATTAAGTTCTGTATGGTATTCTCCATTTTGTAACAATTTGACTACCTTTTTGATTGAGGTTTCTAATTCATGTGTATATAAAGGCCCAGTAACTTTGGACACTGATTTGGAATTATGGTAGAATCTGAATATCCATGCAACAGTCATAATTACTTTCATGTACGAGGAAAACTTATCCAAGAAACTAAGAGAATTATCAACACCAGTTGAAAGAACAACAGAGTCACTTAATGATTCAGACTGATCAATAGAACAAGTGGAACAGGCTGTTCAGAGAAGGAAGAAATGAATTGGAAGAAGGATGGAAATCATGAAGCCATTTTGGACCAGCTACCCACTCTGAATTTTCAAGAAGTTGTTTCGGGTAGAGGCCTCTTGTTGCCCAATCTGCCGGGTTTAATTTTCCCGGAATGTGATGCCAAGATTCTTTTGAGGTTAGTGTGTGAATTTTTCCAACCCTGTGTTGCACAAATTGATTTCCTTTTACAGGTGGATTATTTATCCAACTCAGTGTAATTGTTGAGTCACACCATAAATAAGTATCGTGAGTGATGCTAAGAGATCGCTTAAATGTATCTAGAAGTTCAGCCAGAAGCAGAGCACCACAAAGCTCTAATTTAGGTAATGATATTGTTTGTACAGGTGCCACACAAGTTTTTGAAACCATTAAGAATAAGTGTGGCATAGAGATGCTTAGAGAGGTCCTCGATAATCCCTAAGAACACTCCCGAAAAAAAATAGTATTTTCCACAATATATCTTATAATTTGTTTTATTTTAAAACACTTCCTTCATTTCACATATGCACACATATTCTTAAGAAAAATTTTGAGTAAGTAATAACAGTTTTAAACTTATGCAAAATACCTAACGGGTTGTATTTCGAGAGGTAATTGAATCCCAAAAATCTATAAAATATAAAATATTTTAGCTTTACAAATACTTATATACAAAAATAAATCAATAATTAGGTAAAAAAATGATTTTCCTTAAAAAAACTTATTAAATTCCAATAATTAGATCTTTACTAATAATATTTAATTTCTAAATCTCAACTTTTTTTGGGATCAGATTGAAAATGCATAAATAATGTTACGCAAGAGTAATAAAAAAAGAATTAAAATTAAATTGTTTTTAAAAAAATAAGCAATTGAAAGGATTTTTAAATATTTCAGCAAAACAATTCCGAGCAGATTTTAAGGAAGAATACTGCAAATATATTCATGACAATACAAAGCGAAACTATTTATGACTATTTGCATTATGTTTGAAATAATTGTAAAATGTAAATCTTTTAAATATTTACTGTTTTCGCGACAAATAAAAATTGTTGTATCGGAATTGTAATTTTTAAAATAATATCTGCAACCTGAGATATTATTTATTCGATTTAATCAATTGTTAAAACATAGTATAACTATTATTTTGAAAAAAATTATCAAAAGCTACTAAACCATTACGTAACGAAATTCTTCGTACACTTAAAAAAAAATCTGATCATAGAAGATATTTTATTAAACGTGGTTACTGCAACGAATCTATACACTTCATTTACTGAAGGATAATACGGGCATATTTTTTATTTATAAAATGAGAGCAAAAAGAAAATAATAATTCAATAATTTATTCGCAAACGATGTCCGAAGACCAAGTAAAATGATGTTGATACAATAAAAACGTTAGCTTCCTAAATGATGACTGTCTCCGAAGGCAGGGTAAAGCTATGTCCGCACAATAAAAAAGTCAGCTTTCTAAATAAAGACGGTGTCTATGGACAAGGTAAAGCTATGAGTCAGCATCGAAAGCAAGGAAGGTTTCTTAAGACAGGGTAAGGCTATGTGTTGGCTTCCTAAGCAAGGACGATTTCCTAAGACAGGGTACAAGATAAGCGTCAGCATCCTAAAAAGGGATAACTCTCTGAGACAGGGTAAAGCTGTGAGTCAGCATCCTAAGTAAGGACGGTCTGCAAAGACAGTGTAAAAGCATATGGATACAATAAAAACGTGTGTTTCCGAAACGAAGACGGTCTCCTAAGACAAAGTAAAGCTATGTTAATACAATAAAAACGTCATATTCTACCGTATTGGGCCCAGAAAGACTTTAATGATATAATCGGTACACAATAGTCCAAAATTATTGAGTTTGAAATTGTGTTTTTAGTCATTTCTAGACAGTTTCTGATGTATCTCACAGTAATGGTATATTTTATGATTTGATCAACATATTTTTAAGCAAAAGTAATTGAACTATTGAAGACTATTTATATACTGCTAACTTTCTTTGTCTAATTATGCAAAACAAAACATTTAAATCTGTACAATCAGAAGTCATTTCAAATCTTCAGGCTTTTAATTGTTCCAGTAATACTCGACATAGTAATATACCAAAATTGAGACTCCTTTTTTATTACCATGTTTTTATTAACTCACTTTCTTATATGTCTATCCGGGTGGAATTTTGAAATTGATTTTAAACGAATTTCCCGATGAGCTGGAGACTTGGAATTTCGACTAAAGCTCAGAAGTGGATGACAATTCATGAAGTGTGACAAAAGAAAAAAAACCGAAAAGGAAGAGAGAAAGATGAAGAAAACGAATAAGACGAAAATAATAGCTATACTTTTTAGTCCGTTATAAGAAATGGTGTATTAAAAATTTTTTTATATAATATTCTCTTGTTGTGATATATATTTTTAATATTTCTAATAAAGCTTAGGTTTTTTTGTATACCTGTAATAAAGATACTTTAGCTATATACTTTCCAGAACTACAAAAACCTTTTTTAGCACAAAAGTTTTTCTTTTTGTTTTTAGTTGTTCAGGATATAAATTTTAGTACCTTGCAATACATATTATCAATTAGATACCATTTTTTAAATAATATTACTGAAATATATAAAATATTTTACACGCATTTATATAAAACGATGCATAACGCATAGTTAATGAGTTATTTGATGAAAATCACTGTATAATTTCTTTGAAAATATATATATATAGAACAATTTTTAAATTTCTAAATTATTTTCATGAGTTAAAGTTATTTTTAAACTATTGGGTACTATTTAGAGAAAAAAACTATTTTGTTTCGCTAATGCACAGGAAGTATAATAAATTTGTAAGATAATATAGAGGAATATTCACACAATTATGTTCTTATAAGATACTAATTTAATATTAGGTCATTATACTAGCCAAATTAATTCTAATTTTTGCCAAGATGAAGGATAGCAATACAATATGGTTACATTGATTTTTATCGCTTGGTAATATATTTACTAAAATGTTTAGGATATTATCCTTTACTTTTTGGTATATTTTTATTGTGGTAACCCTATTAATATTTTAAGTAACTCGGTTTTTAAAAAATATTTAACCTCATTTTTATATTGAACGCTATTTTACTGAGTATTCTATTTTTGTAATTTCCATTGGGTGATGGATATCTCAGAACTTACGAGTATCAAGACTATTTTTTAAAAAAGAGTATGGGAGTTCAATCTTTATAATTATTATGGATTAATCGATTAACAAAATTCGTTTTTTTGGTGAGTTTTATTTTTTAAGGAATTAATTTTTTTTTTCTACCTGTGTTAAGATTTTACTATTTTCGCCTTTAGGGGAAAGTTTCTTATAAATTGGGAGATTTAATTATTTTTTTACTGTGTATCTTATGGTGTGAATTCCAACTGACATAACGATAAATCTGTCAGGCAGAATTTTTTTTTAATGGTAATAAGTAGCGATTTTCTACTATTTTGTTTTTAATAAATGATTTCGTAATTAATTTTTTTTCACTTCCCATAAGAAAAACGCTTTTTTAGTACTTAATTCTTCTTTAGACCTCAAATTATTTATTTATTTATATTTTTTTACTGGTTTCTCACTTCTTTTAATTTCTTTTTCTTTTGTCATTTTGAAATTCCTCACATTCAGTTCCTTTATCCTTGTACTTATACTCTTTAGCACAGTTTTACACAGAAATTCTAAGGGAATCTCTTCTTATACATGTTCTCCTTCTTAAATCCCTTTAAATTGTCGTAATTCTACAGTTTTCAGTTGCTTCAACAAGTTTTAAGTAACATTTTTTTTCTTCACAATTCGCTTTTTTAGTGCGAGGCGGCCATCTTGAATTAAATCTACATTCCGTCTAAAGTCTATTTTGCATGATTTTAATCGCGCCTATTTAGCCTATAACGGAATATAAAGAAACTTCATAAATTTAGAATAATTAAATTTTGCACATATTTTAAAAAATACATGTATACTTGAAATAAATGAAAGACCTAATAACTAGAACATTTTAATGGCCAAAACACAGTAGGTGTATTCAAATTTGCGACAAACGAGTTTTACTTATGTAAACGCAGCCACATGAATTTAAATAAAAACGAATCCATATTCTGTCATGCAGTTCCGTTAGTTTTCTTACTTCTATAAACTCCATAGTCTTTCGGTTACTTACACTTAGACCATATTTTTGGAAGTACTTCACAGTGTTTGCTTTCATAGAAAATAGGTTCCCCCAAAGCATGAGCTCTCATTAAAAAATTATTTTAAACTTTGGAAACACTATTCTGTGTACGGGTTGGACCCTCATTAAAAATATACTATGCTTCCTATGTTTATTAAGGAATACCTGTAATTCGTGGGAATAACAGGTATTTCAGCGGTTCAGAATTACAAATGGGAAAATTATCCTAGGATTCCCATAATTCAAATAATTTTTTTTATACAGAATTCCCTTTTAAATCAGCTGATCTGTTTTGCATAAACAACTTATAATTTTCTTTTCCATTTTTTTTTAACTCGTAGAACCCATAGGTTTGATTCGGGGAACCTCACGGTTCCACGAAACATAGTTTAAAGACCACTGAAATACCGCAACGGTGTTTGCAATTCTTAAAACACGAGCTAATACAATTAAATGTAAATGGCGAAACATTTATTCAAACATTTTATGAATGGACGTGTGAAAGATATAGATGCTATTTAAGTATAAATATTCATTCAGAAAAAAAGTTTTGGAATTTAAGACTTACACGTGTCTTGGGAAGTATGTCAGCCGAAAAATGTTGGAAGTGCTTAAACCTAAATCGACGTTAAATATACGTTCCAGGCTTAATGGCAGTACAATTGATGCATTATATTTTTTAAGATCACATTTCAAAAATTTGTAATAGTACCACAAGCTGAACCGTGATATTCAGACCTTTTGGGATTTAAATGAATACGATATTCCTTTACCTTTTTGTGATTCTTTATATACTTTTATAATTCATAAGTTACAAATTATTTTTTCTGGCAAATATAAAACAAAGAATAAAACATTTGTGTTTTCTTTTTTTTTCAAAAGTTTCTAATACAGGTATCTCTCAGCAATAAAAGATCGAATAAATACCGATTACCGGTATTGAAGTTTTGTTCCGATATTACAATCACTAACTGGGATATACAAATCCTTATCATTTTAATTCATTTCAACAATGGGCAGACAAGAGTAGTATCATCTTCAAAGTATATAAATTAAAAGTAAAAAAAAAAAACTTTTTGAAAAACAGGCTTTTATTTAAATGCGCCGAAAGGAATAAAATAAACATTTGCTTTAAAACTTGTTTTACTATCAACTTATAACGTCATTAGACACAATTCATATGATATAAAAGCTCGTAGCGTATTTACTTAGTTTGAAAATTTTAAAAATTAAAATCAATCAGATCAAGTTATTTAATTTACTTGTTTATCTGCAGAGGTAAATCTCGCGACAAGCTTTTATATCATATAAATTGTGTAATGACGTTATAAGTTGATAATAAAAAAAGTTTTAAAGCATAAGTTTATTTTATTCTTTTTAAATAAAAGTTTTTTTTTTTACTTTTTAGTTATTGCTGGACAGGTTTCTCAGTACATCTTATTCAACGAGTCATTGCTACTGGTTTGTTTGCCGGTTAATTCTAACAGTCTTGCTTTGGGGTGGCAAACCTCTATGGATCAACGAGCCAATTTTTCTACATAAATATTTAATGAGGTATAGACGAGCAAACAAAAAATTTTGACTTGTGATATTATTGGGAAAATAATAAAACTAAATACTAACAACTAAAAACTATTTACTACAAAAGAATACACTTTGCATTGTAAGGTATTATATGTTTTTGTTATACTTGTAATTCAAATTAAAGTAACATTAGTGTGACTTCTGTTGTTGCAAATTACATGACAAATAACTTATATCAGGAGTGTAAAGGCATGAACATAGCAGAATGCATGCTGAGTTGGAGTCATCTGCCAAACGGTTTCTAAGCGAGTCTTCAATGTTATTCATCTCTGAAAACAATGACTTGCAGGCACAATTAGATGAAAATATGGTTAAAGTAGCATATGTGTGTGTGTGAACCAGCTTCTTCAAACAGTTAAATGTGTGCGGAATTGAGTTCCATGTTAAAAAAATTTCGTTACTCACATATTTACTTGCATTGCTTGTTAATCTTTTTGTTTCAATCAATTCCAACTTTTTTTGTGCTCAATAAATTTTTGAATCCATAGTGACTTAGTCTGGAAATCAGTCAGTTGCATTTCAAATTCTTCAATTTCCAGCCAATCGAATTGAGATAAGTTCCGTTTACCAAACAAAGTCACATCAAGGAACACAGTAAACATGAGCGTTTCCGATAATTCTTTGAACTGAGAAAATCTTCGCTGAAAATTTCTTGATTGACTAATCAATTGCGGAAGTATTTTGAACCAAAATGCAAACCATTTTTTTTAGTGGCGTACCCAAAATATTGTGTTGTGTACCATCAATGGCACGCGTACCATTTGTTTGCCATCCCTGTTTAAGCTTAATAAATTCTCGCAAAAAGGATATTAGACGAATAATACAAAATATTTTTATAATCCATATTTTTTAAGTAATTTTTTCAATCGTCGTATGAATTTCGGATAATCATGTTCTACACACGACAAAAAAGTTTTGTGAGATTATCATCATAAATGAAGAATCTATTAAAAAATTAATTAAAATTTTGAGTATTTTTTGAAAAATCGTAAAAAAAAAGGTTTTTGGCGTTATATATTTTAAATGATTAATTCTAAAAGGGCAAGGCATGAGCTGTTTTAGAACGGATTGTTGATTCATTTAAGCGAAAAAAATTCATACGCAACGATTTAGACATCTTTTTCATAAAAATGCATCGATTTAGACTCATTTTTTGAAAAGAAATCGTACAAAATACAAATATTATTATTTTTCAAAACACATTATACCGTATCGTGGCAAAATAAGTGATTTTTTCGATTCTGTAATTATTTTTTTTATTTGAGTTTCATAGATAAAATTAGATCTCTATTTTAAAAACGTCAAAACTCCAAAAAAAAATTCCCTTTATCTTGTTCTTCATTTTTGCGACACCGAGCACAGTGGAATAAACAGCCCACAGGGGTAATACAATTATGCGCTTTAAGGTTTTTCATAAATATCTTTTAACCAATTGCACTATCGGAATATAAATAGTCAAAACATGTATTGTCATCCAAACTAAACGTGTATACAAAATTTCAGTTCAATCGGTTGAAGATATCAGCTTCAAAATTAAGTAGCAAGATTCCATCCGAACAAATTACAAACATATATTGCAAGTTAAATAGAAGCTTGTAGAAAGGAAGAACTGTGCAAAAGGTTTCTCACCCTGTAGTCGTTTTCGGCCATTTGTTTACCTGAAAGTTATTTTATGCCTAGTCGAAAGAGCCGGCATATATAGGGTGCTTAAATGGTAAAACAACTATTAAATAATAATAAAAATATGGTTCTAATCAATAAACATGTATTACAGAAATAATATATTATTTATTTAACTTTAATAGTAATTTATCCAATGATAAATATTTTACAAGTAATAAAATCCATACTGGTGTGTACATATATTCTAAGAGCTATTAATATGGTTCAACATTTATTTTACCAAGAAAATAAGTTAACAATTTAAACATGTAAATAACTAATGGTTTATATATGTGCTAATTCGATTTTAGCAACAAATGAAATCATCTTTTGATTTTTAATAAAATGTTAAAATACTTTTAGTATTTCACATGTTCTCGTACACGGCGTGGAAATTTTATTCAAGCTTAAGTGAAAAGACGCAGAACTCTGAGCAGTCAAAGAAAGAAAGGACTTTTCAAAAAGCGACATCTGTTTGGAATAGGTTTAAAATTGAATCTCACCGAACTTTCTTTTCTGCTACAAACTTACAAAGCTTTGCAATTTAAGTAAGTGCAATAAAGCTAAACTATTTCAGCATTGCAAATGAGAAAGAGAAAGGAGTTTTTCTTTTTAAAATGGCAAGTGTGTAAAGGATTCTTTAACTTTTTTTTTCTTTGTTCTTTGCATTGAAAATTTAAAATTTACTTTAAAATGAAAAAAAAAATCATTTGATATTGTATGGTTTTTCCCTGTTTTCTTCTGTTTTTTTTTGTTTAAATACACCTCTCTATTCATTTCACTAGACTTGCCCATGAAAATTTTATACACAAGATAAATTACTAGGTCAAGGAAATTTTTTTCTTTGAATGTAAATAAAACCGATGTTAACAAGATATAACTAAGAACTATTATTTGTAATATCGTATCTATACTTTTAAGTTTGGAAATTCGTACGTATTATAACATCTTTTTGTCAAACCTATACATCAAAACTGTTCAATTGAAGAAAATGCAATCTTTTCTTCGGAAAAATTAATGTTTTGTCTTTTTATTGCCTTCTTTGGAAAAAAAAGTTAAATGGAATGCATATAAAAATGAAAGAAACTAGGAAACTCATGGGAATCAATTAATGTACCCAAATGTTCAAAATTAAGAGTTTTAAGATTTGGTGTCAATGGTCTGAAGAACTATAGGATAGAATTTAATGAAATTTGAAATATGTATAAGATTGATATACTTCAAAAAATAATTATTCAACAATTATAACACATACACTTGATCGTACAAAGCGCTTATTGGAGTTGGAAGGTACGAAACAGCAGTTGCAGGGCTAAATCAAAAAAGGTATAGTCCCTTTTTTTACCGATATACAAACCTCCACCGTGGTTTTATATTGAAAATAAGGGAAATTATGTGTTCCTGTGACAATTAATTCCTCTTATTTAGCAATTCAGTTTCAGGCCTTGGATGGTTCTTGGAGGGTGGTAGCGAGTTGCAACTGTCCACCTCGGATCATCCCAAGCATGCTCTATGGGGATGGAGTCTGAAGATCTGACTGTCCAATCCTTCCGGCGAATATCCTTTTTTTTCTGGAAATTCATCGATTAAATTATTTCGATGTGGCCTTGCGAGGTCATCCATTAAAATAAAACCGCAGCCAACTGCACCGGTGAAACGGAGAACATAGATTTCCAAGACCTCATCCCAATCCCAATCGGCCTCAGTGGATGTGACATGGATGTGTAAAGGACATCTAACGTGTTGCCTACCGAGATCATCAAAAATCCACTTACATAATGGCTGATTTCGTGCACCTTGGAGGGGCAGGTAGTGGGTCTCTGGATCTCTACGGTAAGAAGCACTGGTTAGGCTGAACAGATGCCCATCAGTTAAGAAAACGATCACTCACTGATTCATGTTCACTGCCCCATTAAAAGTAGGCTCTACTGTTCGCAGAAAGAGAGGGATACAAACAACAGATTTTCTTACAAACAGCCCTCTCTTATAAAATCTTCTGGGAACAGTCACCTTTGAAGCTCGGGTTCCCATGGGCGCATACAATTCACAAGAGCTGTATGCAGAATTCCCAAAGAAACTGAGCTCATTCGAAGAGTGTTTAAAACTACAAATTAATCCCTCGCTAAACAACCACCTCCACGTTCAGTCTTTATTGAAAAATTATTAAAGGTTACATTTTAAACAGCAGAATACAGAAAATAACCCCTGTAGTATCCCTGCCATACCTTGTTAAGATGGACAAATGGTAATGCTTTCTGGTTGCCTCAGCTGTTGGTCGACCTTGCCTAGGCATTCTCTCAATGAGCCCGGTATCCTGAAACTGTTACCATAACATGAACACAAAGCTGGACATTAAATTGAATTATTTGCAAATCTTGATTTGAAACTGCCCTGATTTTAGCCCTCACAGTTCTGTATAACTCCCTTCATCATCTAAACATTGGGGTTACTTATTTTTACTGTGAATTATAATTTAACCGATTGTTCCAAAGAAGAAAAGAAAAAAACCCTAAAAAACTCGGTGACGAAATGAGAATTTTGCTCGCTCGTGTCTAATTCCTGTTACACCACTAGCTCCACCCTGACTACACATGCATACGCAAACTTACTCGACACAGAAGATATTCATTTTTGCTTTGAAGCAGTATTTTTACATTTCCTTCAAATATTTTTGTGAAATTCGACAAAATATGCACCTTTTCTAAGTTTTGATTAATACAGTATTTTTTATTTCCACTTTAAAGCCCCCTTCCACCCCCCTTCCAAAAAAAGAAAGAAAAACTTCCTTCAATATACTCCATTTATTTAAACATTTTGTCATTTTCACTTAAAAACTCTTAAAATATTTATTAGTTTTTCCAAAGGTAATTACAAAATAATAATCGATTAATCATCATAATGGAAATTGATTTTTATTAATTGCAAAGCTTTGCAAAAAAAAAAAAATGTTAACAATGACTGCATTTTAGTCTGTCGTTCTTTTATATTATCATTTTTAAATATTTATATGAGCAAAACATAAAAAAAAAATATTTATAGCCATTTAAAGTATTTGATGTCATGAAAAAAAAATATTGCTGTGTTGAAAAAGTCAAATGCTAAATTATAAAAACGAATAAACGAACAAATAGTATTTGCTAACTATATTTCAGCCGCTTTCTTACGGTGCACAAATTCGGATCCATTATCATAATTTTAGCACACACACAGATATATACCTCTCATTAACTTCCTTTCCTTCTTATCTGTATATTAATATAACCTTTTACACCATGATTATTTTGGTCCATTAATAGCTCTACTTCAGGGGAACTCAACCTTTTTTCTGCGGCCGGATACATATGTTACCTACCTCACTCGAGCCGCATGGATATGATGGCTATTTCACACGGGCCGTAACATGAGGATTAATAGAGGAGAGGTGGGCAGAAATGCTTTAAGATCAAGATAAAGTAGAAAATTTAAAGTGTGGAAATTGATCAAAATATTAATACTCTATTTTGCTTTTTTAAAATTATTTTTTATCCTACGCCCTTCTTCGGCATCTCTGCCAGTAATCGACGAGCAGCTTAATAAAATGATGACGTAGCATAAAAAGAATTAAAATTTGTCTCCGTAGAGTTGTCTACGAAAAACTTTATAACATTAGGGCAGTGTCTGTGGTGATTACCATCCATTTCACCCTGGTTGCACTGAGTCCAACAAGCAGAATCCTTTACTCCAATGCGATGTAAATGCCTTTGCAAGTAGTCATGTCCAGTAAGTAAACGAAAGCTCGCAACTCCAGCAGATTGAGGCAGGGAACTGGGAACTCTACAACTTTTGTTAAGCAAGATATTTCACCTTTTACTTGAAGCTGCTTCACCATACAGGGAGGCTCTATTGATTTGCAGTTTACTGTAAATGAGTCAGGTTGGGACATGAGAGATCCCATCGGCAGCAAAAAGCAAGATTAATAAATTTGATTTTTTTACAAATAATTCCCCAACAATTTTTCATAATTAAATGACTTTCTCAGAGCAATGGGTCATGAGCTGGCCACTTAAAATGGCCCAGTGGGCCGCAGTTAGTTAAAAAGACTCATACTCAAGAACATTCGAGGACTGTATAAGGTTTTTTTAAATTTATGTATAACGAAAAAAATTCTGAGCTATGTACTCACCTTATTACAAACCATTTCACTTCGCTGCATTTTCAAAGCAATCACATCTATTCACAAGCGGGGAAGCGCTAACCAATACTAATATACTATTTCTAAAAGCAAAGTTAATTCATTAACGTAAAAACTTCAGCGATATTTAGGGATATTTTACTGCTTTACTCGTGTTGGTGTGTGTGCTGTCATAGGGGACAAAGCAGGAAAGGTTATTGATGCGGAAGTGATGTCTTACTGTAAGGGATGTGATTCTTGTAAACGAAGAAAAAGTTCACCTGCTTACAAAAAGTCGAAAATTCCTTAAGTTATGGAATGTTTGAAAAACCACGATGGCTCAGCTGGCATGGTGAAGACTGTGGTAATGGTTCATATATTTTAGCTCTCAATAAGTCATCGTTCTATGAGATACTCATCTTACATCGAGATGGTGATTCCAAAACGTTCTCATCTATTACTGCATCCAATCCATATAGAGAAGATATCTCAGTTTTAAAAACTAAATGTGTTAAACATGTTCAAAAAAGAATGGGAACTCGTTTACAAAAATTAAAACAAATTAGTTTTAAAATCAATGATGGGAAGTCAATTGGTGGAAAGGGAAGGTTGACTGACTGAATGATTGACTTAATTACAACGTACTATGGAAATGTAATCCTACAAAATAGAACATGCCTGTCAGATATGCGAAAACCTGTATAGGATGTATATTTCCATCTGCATTCAAGCGATGAAAAACCATTACACACTTTTTTTCCTCTAGGCTCTAATTCTTTGTGTAAATATCAAAATCAATTATTAGAGGGCAGTGGGGAAACTTTTAAACACAATAACAAATTTTCACTGTCAGTAATGGATGCCATAACACCTGTATTCAATGATCTCTCACAACATAAACTCCTACAAAAATATCTAGGGGGTAAAACCAAAAAATAATAATGAATCCATTATCTTATTAATTTGGAAGTTATACCCAAAACTTTAGGTTGTGGTAAAAAGATTGTTGATTTTTCTACAAGTGAGGCAATTGTCAGTTTTAATGATGGCAATCGATGCAGACTACTAATTATGCAATCGCTTGGTCTGACTGTTGGTGATTTTGCACAAAAATTTGTTAAACTTCTGGATATAAAATAATTCAGACTGCAGAGAGACATTTTAATTTCCACACAAAGAAAGTGTGACAGTCTAAGAGAGAATGCTATTTAAAGCTACTTGTAAAAATTGACTGAAAAACAGTTTTTTTTTCAATGGGGCTGCGCATTGGTATTTTAAACCTTTTCAGACCTAGCACATTCCCCCAGGAGCTGGTATCACTTTTTTTAGCGCTGCATCATATGGCGATACCAATTACAGCAATCAATTTTGTCGCGCAGTTTTCTCCACAGAGGGAGGCACCTGAGCTCTTGGCGATGCGGACCAGTACTAGGATTTAATTTTGCCGAGAGCATCCAAGCCAAACAGACACTCTAGGGATCTTTTACATGCCACATAATCATACGACTTGACCGCTGTCGATTTTCTGCATCATGAAAATCCATCGACTTGGTCCGGGTCGAACCCGCAACAAACCAACCACGCCACCCAACCGGCAACTGAAAAAGATGGAACATCGTATGCATGTGGCGAACTTTAACATTTTAGAATCATGGTGATACACTGTTTTCATGGCACAAATAATTTAATATTTATAATAAGTATTTGTTTTTTAAGATATTGATTGTTTTTAAGTAATATTTATAAAATTTATAACTTTATTTTGAAGATGTGAATCACTTTGTTGTATTTCGATTACTTCGTGGCTTTTGTTATCATTTCGATGTTTGTACTGCATTGATAAAAAAAAGTTTTTAATTATAATAATAATAATAATTAATTGACGTTTAGTGACTAAATAAACTTCACATTAGTTTTAAGTTAAAATTAGTTATTATTTGAACAACCAAAATAATATATATGTATATAAAGCTGTGGTGAATTTTATGTTTGCTATCAATTTTCTCAGAAAGTCAATTTTTCTCATTACACGCAAGATATTTTCAAAACCGTTCCATGGAAGTTGATAATAGATTCTGACCATATCTGTACTAAAAATGATGAACCAGTTTGAATTTTTAATGGAGAAATTTAAAATTATTAATAAAAATTAATAAGCATTTTTTTTTAAATTTAAAAGTTAAATTTTAATCTTTTTTATTGTACTAAAAATTTTAAATCAGTGTTTCATGTTCCGTAATTTTAAAGATAACACAATTTCCAACACTGAGCAAAAATATCATCAAAAAATATTGGTAATTTTTTTTATAAAGCTGCTCGCAATGCATATCATTTGCGAAAAGAGAACCAAAATTTATTTGTGTAATTATCAAATTAAAATTTATTTTAATTAAAAATATGTTCGTTGGCTATGTTTTAAGTAAAGTAGTATCTATTTGTGTATTCCTGCAAAATTTACATTCGAGAAAACAATAATAAAAAAAAATTATAGATCTTTAAAGTTGTATACCATTTTTAACCATTTTCGACTTTTTAAAAGGTACGTGACGCCTTAAAAAGGTTTTGTACAAACCTATCAGACGAATGATGATTAATAATCTTTCCAAAACACTTTTTTATTAAATACTTTAAATTATTTGAAGTATTATCAGCAACACTTCGCATCTCTAATTAATTATACATAAAATAAAGAACACTCAATTCATTTCCCTATATTCAGAACTACTAAAGTTAACTCTAAAACTTAACATTTTAAGCTAATAGCATCCGATGATTGAAGATCTTCATTTTCGTAATGAGAAAATGTCATAAAAGTCTGCGGATTTTCACTCTTTTTATTAAATCAACTTTTAATAATAAACGTTTGCCTAGCGATTCAGCAATGAATAAATAAGTGCCGCTATTAATCAAATGCCGTTCTGAAAACCATAATATAGAAACAATTCACTCCAGAAAAATTGTATTAGAAAAGAGAAGAGATTCGTAAGCGAACTTAACATGCAGTTTTAATGCACGGCCATGTAGGTTTAACACCGGGATAAGTGGGGAGCCTCAGCTTCAGTGGGGTCTAGTCTCCTTCTCGACTCATTCTTAATAAGCTCATGATTAGAACGATTTCAATGGTCTAAGGTTACTTCTAGTTGTATTCTCCGTAAACTGGAAATTTCGGAATATATGTCAACTGGCAACAGTGGCAAGACTGTGTTATTATGTAATGACCGTCGACCATGTATAGGCCAAGGCCTGACCCCAAACATCATCATTACTCATTAAGTCAGCTTTTCTCAAACTGTGGGTGCGTCCCAATAGGGGGGCGTGATAACCTTCAAAGGGGGGGGAAGTCGTGAGCATATTAAAAAGTTGAAAACAAATGATTATTAATTTACTGAAAGCAAACAAACAAAATTCATTCTAACATACTAAGACATAAAATACACATTTACACCTATATAAAACTCTAACATATCAGTATGACGCAATGTAAATTAATTTATAACAATACTTAGTTAAGAAGAAGTTTAATAATTATCAGTGAACCTATGAACTTGTCATATATAAATTATGCGCAAAAAATTAAGACTTATCTTGTTAATTTGTACATTTTTAGTTAATAATTTAAATGCCAATTAAAATTATGTGATACGCTTTCAAATGCCACCGTTTAAAATGTAGGCGAACGTATATGGTGAATTAGGATGGGGAGGGGGGGGGGTAGAAAAAGAATAAATAAGGAAATCCGTGGAAATAAGTAAATCTTTCGCGAACACTGTCAGGCCATTTTTTACACTCCACCAAAGCCTTTGGAATAATTTTATGTATCACAGTTCGCAGAAAAGATCGTATTGCGGAAAAACGTATATGTACATCCGGAGTAATTAACAAACTGGCTGAAAATGACGTTTATATGCGTCGGTGGCACTAAAGAGATTAAAATCGTATTAAAAGCTTAGCGTCAAAGTATAGTATTATTGAACTTAATGCATTGCTATTGTATGGAAGGAAGGGGGCGATGAAAAACATGATTTAATATTGGGTCGCAAGTGTTGAAAGCTTGAGAAGCACTGCAGTAAGTCAAAGAGCGGTAGTCGGTCGAAGCTATTCGTACGATTGTAAATCATGCACATTTTCTGGTATCGGTTTATTATTTGTACGAGTCTTTGATATTGTACGCCAGAGATGGGCATTAAATCGATCGCGATCGACGGTGGACTACCAAGACATTTTGGGATGACCACTTTTACTAAGACGTGTATGTTAAAAGAAACATATTTATGGAACATCATCGTCAACTAATCTGAAGAATCAGCTTTTCACAATCGATGCGACTGTGTTTACTCAAGCAAATGATTTGATGAATGTGTAGACGAAATATGTACCTTCATTGGAAGAGCACGATGACGTTTAATACGTTAACTGCCGCTGTAGGAGGAATAGCAATCAATACGATGCCAGCTGAAAATTAATTTTTTCCGACAATCCAGCTGAAGTGGAGAATAAATGTTGATGATCATCTCTTCCCGCGATACAATAATCCTATACCACACGCTTCCACAGTATAGAGGTTTCATGTTAATGTCCTGCCCTACGATGGTGCGGGACTCGGTAGCGAACAAATTAAGTACATACGTCGGTTTCGGATTCATCGGTTCCCGTATTTTCTCTGCTAGCTCCTTTGAATACGTCCGCGCTCTACAGTCTAACAGTAGCACGTAATTGTGCAAACATACATAGTTGTTGAAACATACTTGATAATTTTTCGTTACTTGTGTTTTTGTAATAAAAAATAACAATCTGTCATGCTTTAAAAGAGGAATACAACGTCGAAAACAAACGCATTTTAGACAGAGTCACCACAACTACGCCACTGAGTGGACCGCAGCACTTTAAAAACGTTCAAAGTAGCCCGCACCATGGAAACGTCTGCCCATCCTTTATGTATGCTATGTTCAATCTGCATTAAAGGTCATAGGTGGAACCTATATTTTTGGAGGGGATCATGGCTTACTCTTACGTTTACGTAGGAGCTTAAGATCTCAAGAAATCTTAAGACGTTCCTGGGGATCAGTACATTCATGTTTTTCTCTTGCCTAGATCCCCTAGTTTCTCTTATCATTTAATTCTCCATCTCACCATACAATCAGAGTCTCCTCCTCTTCTGTTATTACTCCAGATCATACACATAATGCGGTTCCATTACAAACTGAGGTTCTGAAATAAATAAATCCATTAGCAAAACCCCCCAGAGGTAATTCGAAAGAGTAGAACCCCTCGGTAGAACCCTCCCTACATATTTCTTAAAGAAGAAAAGTAATTGTTTTTTTCTTCTTAAGAGAGCTGGGGTTTGTGAATACATGTGAAACCTGTGAAAAGTATGTGTGAGTACATGTACATGTGAAACCTGTGAAAAGTACATGTGAAATACATGTACATTTGAAACATGAGGAAAGTATAAAATGAAAAGTTGAAGCGCAATTGTGTCAAAATAATTGCAGCTATGGCAGCGCTACCGAACATGAATATAAAGGGAGGTAGCAGGTGTATACCGCATACAACGTCCAATGTTGAAACATGTTATTGCTAGAGGAAATAGTTCAAAAGTAAAGTCGAGCTATTCATGGATGCGTTCATATCAGAGTAATGGGCAATTTTATAGATTCTGATTGCGGAAGGTAAGTTGAATGCTGGCAATTTTATCAGCGAATGGGTTAAATCTTTAGCGATCACTGCTTATTTCAAACACTTGGTGTAAAGGTTTTAGTGATGGGTGACAAAGGAAGCCAGGTCTTCATGACAATGCCAGCCCAAACGTCTCTCATGAAGCCTAGACAACCTAAGCAAAACTTCGTTGAAAAGTGTTGGAACACCCACCATACAGTCCAGATTTGCCTCCCTGAAACCTTGCATAATTTTTTTCCATTTAAGAGAGCATTATGTTCCCATTCGGACAATGAGGTGACGGAAGACATGCAGAACTTCATCGATAATCGATCACAATCTTTCTACAGCGAAGGCATAAACCTAAGATCAAAATAATTTGACCTGTATCATTAAACTTGTTCACTTTTAATTTGGGCAACCCTATAATAAAATAAATCAATAAGTTGCAAAAAAGTAATACGTTTGCAATGAATTGAAAATTAACTCTCTAATAATTTTTCTTTTACTTTAACCAATAAATTGATTGAGAAAGATGTCTAGTTTTCGAAAAGTAGATCGCTTCTATAGCACAAGAGATTTTCCTGAGAAATCTTCACTACAAAAAGGAGGTGAATGTATTAGAAAACACCATATATCTAATTAAACGTTTTTGGAGACAAAGCTTGGCATTCAATGTTTTGAATGAAAAATGAAACGACAAGTTAAATAAGGTACTGTGTTGAATTCCTTATTGACCAAATTTAAATAAAACAGAATGTGTGTGAGTGAACTGCGTCTAAAAATCGATAACTTTTTAATTTATGTGAAAAGCAAAAGGCATTATAATGTGCTATAAATGATAAAAATAGTAAAAAACTGATTTTTTTAATTTAAAGCGAGCGTAAGTCCATTCAATTTAGCACTAAAAATATTCTTCTTTCAAATTTTAATTCTTTCAGATATGTGTCTTTATATGTCAAGGGAAATTAAAGGCAAGAAAAAAAATCGAAGACGTTCAATTGCATATGATTGCTTTTACAAGTCATACCATATTAGCCAGAGGTTTATGAAAAAAATATTTATTTTTAAAAATATTCTCTTATAATCCGATTACAGATCTGAGAAAAGTTTTTTTTTTTTTAGAAATGAAATAAAAATTGCTTTTTTTCTCATCTCGAGTTTTGAAAGAATCAAACTCTGGAAGATAAATATAGAGTTTTACTGAGATATTTTAGATTTCAACAATTGTTTCTAGCTTAAATTCTCTAGACAGATATAGAGTTAAATTTTACACTAACAATTTAAGTTTCATAGAAGTTCATTTTTTAACGCAAAAGAGAAAATATTATACAAGAGATGTGAAATTACCTATGGAAATTTTTATTTTAGTCAGTATTAAAATAAAAATAATTTGGAGTCACACAAAAGATGCAATTTATGGATTCAAAAAATTTGAAGAGAAATTCTTTTTTTTCTTTGTAAACATATATAAACCTTATAAAATGAAACAAAATATGCCAAGTTGGGAAATAAGTAAATAATTTTTTTATGAAATAAAAGGTGGAATTTTAAGTAAATATACACTTTCAGCTATATAAAAAAATATTACATTTATATATTTGTCTATAAAAAAAGTGTTTACGGTTTTGATGTAATAAATCTATTCATTTATCTCATACACGAGAGCAATGAGAATAAAAATAATAGTTTAATAACTAAGAAAACACCCTTTTTTTGTGGGTCGTTTTTTATTTGTTGTATTTGTATTAACCCGAGCGTTTTCACTTTATTGTTGTAACTTAATATTTTAGTCGCTAAATATTTAATTAGTCGCCAAATCTGGAATAGGGATCTGGAATTAGTCACCAAATCTGAAAATGGGAAATCGTTAGTCTTGATGATCCTGATCAAGAAAATGCAACAGAATTATTAAGTTATAGTATTGTTAAAGGTCCTTGACAAATGTATAAAATTTCGAATTAATCTAACCTTTAAAAGTGGGTAAAAATCGAGTTCAAAGAATCCGTTATATTCAGGTGAAGCTAATAAAAGCGTGTTAGAAAGCCACCTAAGTCTTATTCATCATTTACGTTACAAATTAAAATACGGAATTGAAGATTTGAGATTTATTATTTTTTCTGCTTTACGATACATTGAAAAAAATAATAAATGTACAATGGATGTTAGTCCGCTGTTAGACGAATAGGAAGTACTTTTCCTTAGTTATATTAATAAATAGAGGTAATTTGCATTAGTAACATTAAGAAAAGGCATATATTTCTTAGATTTTATATGTAATTGCTTAATATAGAGTGATGGCTAAATAGAAGCCCACCAAGGCAGTAAGAAAACGAAATAGTTGGAAAATGGGAATTTCTGTATTTGGGTCAACATATATTTGTGACCAAAATGTATCTCGCATAAAGATCAGAAAGAGTAAATGCAGTTGCCATGTGCTTGACATAAACTTGAGGGCTGTGATGAGAGAGAATTTCAACAAGCAACTGATTCTGAAATTAAATGTAGTTGTAGCAATAGATATAAATAAGTGTATTAAATTAAAATAAAAAAAACTGTCATTATCATATTTAACTTATATTTATTCATTTTTAGGGCACAATCTCAACTGCAGTGCCACTAGGAAAAAATTTTAAAAACTGAGATTCTCAGCGATTCCACAGCTACTCTATTGTGGCTATCGTTTCTGATAATAATCCCATAACACAGGACATATTGGATTGGCGTTTTCATCTTAAAAAAGGAACCTGGCATCACCTGAAAAAAACTATAGTCCTCCAATGGGTTCCAGGTAACGAGAATGCCGCCTTTCTGGTCGTAAAGGGTGCTTTAATCATGCAGAAAATTTCTCGCCTTATGCCTTTCCATTCTATTAAAAATCCTATTAAATATTTATCACAACCCTTGCTCGGGATTACATCTATAATGGTGTTTCCCATAAGTCTTGGAAGAAAGCTATCCTGAATTTAAGAAAGGGCTCAAGTAGAGCGTAGAGCGGTCATTGAATTCCGCATGACTGCCTGCGAAACCATCTGTTTAGACTCAAATTTGTTCCTCCACTGATGTACACTCTGAGCAGCTCCGGAGCGCGTTCTATTTGAAGCCGCTCCTTCACCGTCCTGCTGATATAAGGGTGTGGGGGGAAACAAAGTACCACTAGAAACTTCCATAATAATTATTATTTTATTACTATTCAAGCACACTAATCAAACACAAGTTAAACTACAAGAGCAGACCCTAGGAGTGATTTAAGAGAGATAGCGCTAAACAAGCGCTAATAATCTGCTTAATTTAATCTAATCTACTCTATCGTGGATTATTAATTCTCAATCCCCTAATTTATTATAATATTAGCTCCTTCCTTAACTCACGTTGTGACAATGAAATAAACCTCACCTACTTATCACCGCAACAGTTCCTCTGTCCTTCTTTCTTACATTTACAAAACCTTGACTTTATATAGTCAAACTAATCTACATATCAAGGTTTCTTCTTGAGGGATGGCCGTGAATTAACGTGAAAGATAGCTCCAAAGTTTCCCCAAGAGGATTATTCAGAAGGTCACGTATAGATCCGTCACAGAGGACATGTACTACGTACATCTTCTACACTGTCCTGCACTACGCAGGACGCTTTTCACCGAGCGTTTCTGGGAACTCGAGATGTGTTGGCTTAATAAATTCTGTTTTAGCTTTTTTTTCATTTTTCTTTATACTTTCCCTCTGCTGTAACTGTTTATTATCTGCCATTATAAATAAGAAAAAAGGGTACAGTTTATACTATTTCTGAGACGCGAAGTTAACTAATGAATACATCCGTTTTAAAAAGACGCGGTCTACCGGTACCATTTTCATTCCATAATTTGACCCTCGATCAAAAATAATTGCACACCCCTTTATTAATAATTCATTGAATAATCATAATTAGATAACTACTTAACCTTTTTTAAAATTTTAATGCAGTATGAAAGTTTAGTATGTTACTATAAACTTTCCGCAATTTAAAGCTTTGAAATTCCGTTTCTTGTAGAATTGCAAACGAGAGAAAACATAAAATGATGAAAAAGTACCAAAGTAAATAATAGACAAATTTATCTGATGTTGCCTTTGGAAAGGAAATATATTCCACTGCCTAAAATTACAGCATTTTTAGTAAAATATACATTTATTAAATTTTGCTAAAATATAAAAATATAAGTACAGTCAACTCTTGAAGTTGGAGAGACCAATGAAAAACTTAGTATTATCAAGACTCTAGGAAGAAACTCCCAAAATACGCGAACACATTTAAATTTTAAACTATGTAATAAATCAACTATTGTACATCTGTATAAAATCATTTTAAAGTTTTTTGTTACAGTGCATTTTATACAGTATAAATATTATACATAAGTTAAAAGTCCTGTTTTTTTTTAAAGAATACATTAATGTATTAAAAACAATTGTTAAAAGAATACATACTGTGCATAATTAAGCTTTTTTTGACGAAAAAATCGGTTACTTTTAAAAATCGTTTTGATCTGTTGTCGGTTGCCTCAGACACTGTTCCCAACACTTTTGGTTCTTCAAAGCAGGGGCCAGTTCAACCCATGCGTTATTTAGTGTCACATGCCATAAGTCACACACATGAGTCATAAATTGTCATATCACTCCGACGCAAAATACAGAATCCTACGCATCTCTTCACAATAGCGGACCATCCTTTCAGAACACGTGTGTTGTAAGGTCAAGTGTTAAATGAAAGATATGGACTTCAGACAACAAGTGCGGCAGGTCTATTTGAAGAAGGAAAGCCATAAAAGTAAGAACCGGGAAACATAAAGAACGAATGGCAGAGGGATGGTCATCAAGGAGACTAAGTTACTGGGAAGACACGACGCAGAGACAATAAAACAAAAAACTTGAAAGTTCCAACCTGTTTGCTACAAGACTGTACATTAGAGTGACTGTTTGAAATGTCGAGAGTTTTATAAGATAATTTCAAATTGTCTCGTGTTTTAGTCTGGCCAGCCACAGATTTTACTTCGAAATATTGAGTGAACCAAAACGTATTGCTTAGTTCAAAATATCAAGAGTTTTCCTAGGGGCCGTGCATATACTTCGAATTAGAAAGAGTCTACTGTATATGGATAAATATTTCATGGGAAAGTATTATGTGTTAAGAAATCCCATTTCAAATCACAATCAAAGTTATAGATATTCCGTGGTTTTAGTAACTTCGCTACTAATTCAAAATAAAATTTTTGTTTTCTCAGATCTTGTTTTGCTTTTTTTTTTTAACTGAAGAAAATAATTTTTTTCGTTGATGTTACACATATTATAAATGAGAAAAATGAGTGTTTCATTATTTCCTGACAATCGAAATTTTGAAATTTCATAAATTTAAGGTATCCGAACACGTTGAAAATGACCAAATTCAATCAGGACAGATATTTTTGTTTTTTATTTTAGTGAATAGACCTATCTTTTGACTTTACGAAATATACTTTATTTTGTTTCTGCACTACCTAGAGCCAAGTTACAATCAATTTTATAAAGTTAGAAAAACCGGAAGTAGGTTTTTGATCTACCAGAAGGGGGCATTAAATTGCTCAAAATCTATCATGGCGAGTCTGATTACTCAAAATATTACGAGTGTATTTCTATAAAACTTTTTGAACATGATATTTACGTTATTTTCTAGTGAATGCACTAAAATATTTCTTATTGTATGAATACTTTTTGAGTTATGGCTTGTTATTTAAATAATGGTCCACATGAACAATGTAATATTTCTTATGATGTTTTCTCATTCGGTTCTAAAATTTTCAAATTTTAATAAAAGATTAAAATGTTAGTACATTTTCTAGATAAATGCATCAAGTTGTTTTCGTAATACTTTTACTAATATATGTTTATTACTTTTTCTCTAACTGCTTTGAAGTTTTTCAAAAATATTGCTAAAATTTCACTTATAATTGTGATTTTTGAAAAATTCACAGGTAATTTATTTTAAATTTTGATAGTTAAATAGTAATATTTATTGGTATTGAGTCCTGAAAGAGCATTTATAATGTTTTAGTATGCTATTTTCTTAAAAAGTATTCCGAACGTGTTCGGATACCTTAAATTATCTTTTTAAATTATCTCCAATATGTTCTGGACGTACTTTTTTATAATGAGATATGCTTTAGTATTCTCTATTTAAATATTCAAAAATGATTGTTCAAATTACTTAAAAACCCTCCCTTTGGAATAAGTGCTGAATTAAATCAATTAAAACATTTAGCTAAATAGCTGAAAGTTCTAAAAAAGTAAAAGGTATTAAATATAAAACCCGAATTGTAAAGGAATAAAAAAAATAATGTTTAAATAATTCGTAAATTTTTTAATCCAAGGAAAAAAACGAATGTATCTTAAATTTTTGTTAAAGATATTTAATTGAATTACCTTACGTAAGAATTTTGAGCTTTTTTCAAAGATATATTTTTATATTTATTAAAACTAACCTTTTACCTTAAACAGATAAATATTTACCTAAAAAATCAATATTCTTGCACTTATTTGGGAAGCATTTTAATTAGAATTTAAATCAAAGTTCTAATCTGATAAGAAAACTGAACATTGTTGTTTCAACGCGTAAGGAGTTATTCGACAAAAGAAATACTTTTTTTCCCCATCTTTATAATAAAAAAGACTTTTCGCAGTTTAAAACCTTTTATAGCTTGAGAAGAAATTAGAACGAACTTTTGGAGCACCTAATGGAGATTGTTCACAAAAATCGTGAAAAGGGAAAAATTCAGTGAAAAGTAACATCTGTTTGGAATAGCCTGAAAATTAAACTTCATCGAATTTTTTTTCACGGTCGGTGAAAAGCACAAAGCTCAAGTTTTCCAAAAACACAAAAGAGTCAAATCTTTCTTGTTAGGAAAAGTGCAACAAAGAGAGTTTCTTGCATTAACGGGCAAATGTATTCCGAATTCTACATTTTTTTACCCTCTTTTCACGTTCCTTTTTGGTAGTTCAAGAATTAATCTGGAATGAAAATGAAGAATAGAAAGAAACATAGAAAACATATTAAGTCTCTCAATTCGTTTTTGATTTTAAGGTGATGAAAAACTTGTCAATTCTTCCTTCAATATAAAATTTCTCATTGAAGTCCCAAAAAGAATAAAATAAGTGGATTAAAGAGAATTCGTAGAACTTTTTTTCTCTTTAATAATGATTATGTATTCTGGTGAAATATGCTAATGTAAAGAATCCCGCTTTTGCTAATTTATTTCTCTTGATAAATTATACTGAATTTTATTTATTTGAGATTGGGTTTTTACACAGCTTTTTTAAACTTAATTTGAGGATAATTTTATTCACCCGGACTACAGAAAAGAGAAATGTTTTAAGAGAAAAATTAAATCTTTTCTTTCCCAGATAGATCTATTTTTCATTTCATGCCAATCTTTAAAGGGACTAAGCTGAAAACCCTTAGAAATTATTCCCTTTTCTCATTTTAGATGTAGTATAATTATAATAGGAAAATTTGATGGAGATTGCAATCTAAATATGTTTCAATAATATTTAGAATAGATAAAAATAACTTTACATTAAAAAAATATGCCTTTTCCTTTTAAAACATATTAGGAAATAACTTCTTTATTGATTTCTATGAAAATTCTATAGAAAATTCAAATGTAGACTTATTGATTTGCATTTTGATACATATTTTCTTTTTCAAAGCAAAAATTCTGAAAGAAAAATATTTTTGTACGAATCCCAAGACAATAATAACAGTACTGCAGTGCTTCTCTCAAAATTCCAATATTTGCGATCTAATTTTCATCACCCCCCCCTCCCTTATACAATAACAACGTATTGAATGTAATAATAGAGTTCGTTGGCGTAAGGCTATAATACGATATTAATTGTAAACCGTGCAAATTATCAAGATAAATATTTAGTTTTGTATATTTTATTTTTAAGTAATAGATATTTTAAGTTATTTTTAAGTAATGGAATAAGTATTATGTTTTGTATTCTTTCTAATTTTTAAATTGGAATTGATTTCAACAAAATGCGATGTGTATTTTTTTTTTTTTTAATCTGGCATAATGTATTTTGCTTTGCTTCCTTTCAGAAAAATTAATTTTTTTTAAAATAATGTTTTATTTTCGACTTTTCGATGTGCTCTTACTCCGCCCTTCCCATGTAGGGTAATCCCGCCCCTCTAGGAAGCGCACCTCACGGTTTCAGAAACGCTGCAGTACTGCATTTCTGAAAATAGTTATTCGAAATACATTCCGTAATATAAAAGTAAATGAATTGTAACAACCACTCGAGGTTTTTGCTGTTTGGGGGTTCGAGGAACAATAAGCCATAGCACTTTTAAACAAATTTTATTTATCTCTTTTACTTAATCAACCAACTAAACGAAGAGTAAGAAATGCACTTAATAAATAACCGTAAGAGCAATTACATAGGCTTAAAGCTACTACATATAATTAAGATTTACTTAACTTCTTTACTAACTGACCCTCTTGACTCCTACACTTCAATTCTCTATAATTATCTTGATTAACAATACGACTTCAGGTCGTAAATGTTGTTCATAATCTAATCCCATTTAATCTCCAACTATCGACAATCGACCATCATCCATCCACCATCATTGCATACACAAATGCTAAAGCTTAAATAGAAGGACTCATTTAACTAAACCCCGTCCTTTTCTTCTTCGAGGAATGCTTTCAACAGAATTTACAGTTAAAAAGAATAGTTTTACCCAAGAAGATTTGTTGAAGATTCGTAGATAAACCCGTTAAAGAATGAGCAAGTATAGAGTTTTATGGCGAGGGATACAATTATGTTTAAACTGTGCTAACTCTATAGAAAAAAAAGGACTCATCAAAAAATAGTTACTGCATGGAATGAAACTCTATAGACATGTACCTTACAACAGAATATTCAAATGTTAAACTTTGGGTAGCAAATAAAAGCTTAAATAAATCTGTAGCACATCGTTCATGTGAATTTTGTTCTGTTGAGCCGCAAGGATAGCATCAATGCCTTACAGATAAATTTGAGAACAACAGTTAAGACAGGATGTTCAGTTGTAGTAAAGGAATCAGGGTAATCGAATAACAAACACACTGGTTATATTTGCATCTACTATAATTAGACGATAGCGACAGGAATGAATGAGCCATGACCCTACTGATATAAACGACAGATTGTGAGGACTAGATTGACGCTCAGAGCCCGCGATGCGTCTTTACCAATAATCTGATGTGTCCCGGGGACTGAAATGACAAGCAAAGGCAACTCAATGATCCTGGCATAGATCACAGAGACAATTACATTGTCCAGCTGCCCTTCTTCGTTCCATATTATCAAGCATCTTCTCAGTGGTACCAAACACAACCGACCGAGAAATCTTCTGGCCCGCAGAAGATTTATTTTCAGAAATGAAACTTGCATTGAACAATGTCCTGTTGTCCCACAAGGACGAATCTAGGATCGTGTGAAAAGCAGGATACTCATGTCAAGTTGTCCATCACACAGCCCAAAACGAGTAATAATGTTTTGGGGAGTTTTTTCCTTTGAATTCTAGATCCCTTAGGGTTTCATCGAGGACACTCTTATATTATAGTCGCAGGTCAACAAGATTCTATTATTTGAGATCATGGAACTTTGGATATGTACTTGAGGGAAATAAGACGTGAATATACACGTGATTTAACTCTTAATGTCTTTTGTGCATTTCCAACACCTTCCCTGACCGGCGTGATCAACAATCTCTTTCCAACAGATAGTTTTTTCTCTTGTAAGATAACATCATCGCAAGTCCCTGAACGACCAGAATCTAATTTCATAAGTGGAACGCATAGAGAGTGATTCCGACGGAGAGCATCCAAGAAATCTGAGAGTCAGTGTCCTGCTTGTTAACCGCTTGTACTTGGCTAAAGTTAGGCTAGAGCGTTATTCTTTTGCTTGCGTTGCTGTACTTTCATTTCTTGAATAAAAATTTAACTCCAGAATTCTAGTTTTAATACATATACCTCCCATTTATTGATTTTCTTCCCTTTTGGATACCTCCTTTATCCTTTAAAATTCAGAGGAGTATATATTTTACCGAAAAGAAGGAAGTATGAACTGCCCTTGAATCACTTGGTACAGCAACTGCATTAAAATTAAATAAAATAATGGGAAGGAGTTTGTAGCCTAAACATTTTCAAAAAATCGATTTTGGGTTTTTGATATTTCTAAATTTCTAATTCATAACCATTGCAGTGGTATAACATATTTGTTATTTTATGAATTAAAAGTACGCCTAAATGACTTTTAAAAAACGATCAGCTGACGTGCTTCGCCCCTTTTCAACAGAAACCACTTGGACAGATAAAAAAGTAAACATTGACCTTTTAAACCTGGGAAGAATTTTCAAAGCTTCAAATGCTTTTTATATTCACATGCATTTTATTAATTCATATTACAGTAGAGTAACTGCAAGTATAGGTTTCTTTATCTGTTTTTGGAGAGAAGTTTGAATGTTTTTGTAGAACATCATGATTTAAGTAATTTAGTACTAATGTTACATATATATAATCGAACAATAATAATGTCAAGAAATCATGATCAGAAGAAAGGAAAATTCCCAATTAGAATATGAGTTTTTTTTTCTTTGAAGAAAAAGCATATGCATTACCATAGTGCCAATGAAAGATAAAATATACTTGTATTTGTTTTTTAATAAAAATGAAATGTCTGCATTCATAAAAATTAGAAGAAAATTCTACAAGGTATGCAAGCACAGCAAGTAAAGAAAATGTAATAGCAAGGACAGAGTTATTTTTTAAAATTGGAAGTCCTTGCCATTGTCACACATTTTACAGTACATTTCATTTTTTAAAACAAACACGCAAGTATATTTAAACTCATTATAGTTCAAATATGCATATATCTTTTCTCTTAAAGGAAAAAATAATCAAACCGGAAATTGTTCTTACTTTTGTAAATTTCTTTCTTTTGCACCTCAAATGCAATGCTCTTTGTCGTTGCAAGACGCTTGTTACATACATAAAAATACTGAAGTTTTTGTGTAAAAACATAAAAACAGTTTTCTTTTGGCTGTTTTGGAAATAATTTGCTTAATATTTACAGAAATGTTTCAATTCTGATACTTGAAGCAATTGTATTTGCATGTGAACAACAAAACCTTAATGAAACCATTCAAAATGTAGTAAAATTATATATTCATAAATCCATACATTTACATATTAATACATATTTACAAAAAAAATTATGATTCTCTATGGCCAACTTTTATAAGGGTAATGTATCAAGGCTGAAAATTTTTCAAAGAGTGATACAGAATTTGAAGAAAATGATGTAAATGCTACGAAATATTTTGATGCATAAGAGCTTAAAAATGCTATGTATGTATTTTTGGGCAATTTAAGTGAAATAGGAAATAATAAAGTCTTAAAAGAAATAGTGAAGAAGATAATATGTTTAAGAAAATAGGGCAAATACAAGTCGTAGATCATAATGTTTGTGATGAAGTAATATTTTATTTCGAAAATTTAATTTCCTCATAATGATGTTTTTAAAACAGCTTGTACGTTTTTCTCTTAATCTGCTATAGAATGTACCTGCATTTTTACTGTATATTACTTATATCAATATAAATTAAGGAGAAACGCAACTCACCCACTCATCGTGATATTTCCGGAACTATTAGACCTACAAACATGAAATTAGGAAAGGCCTCTTACATTTACAGAGTACAGATCCACTAAGAGAACGGATTTTACGAATATTAAGCCCCAAGGTGATTTGTGAGGACTTAAGGGGCCTTATAAATAAATATTCCCCTTTTTGAATTATTAGACTTACAGACTTCAAATTTGGTAGGAGCATTCTTTAATAGACCAGAGATCCGCTACAAAAGAGGCTCTGGGAAAATTGAACACCAAGGTTTGTTCCAAGGGCAAAAGAGGCGCTTTATATAAATGTATTTCCATCTGTGGAATATTACACATACAAAATTCAAATTTGGTAGAACCCTTCCTTTCTTGGAGTAGAGATCCGCTACAGAAGGGCTTTGCTAAAATCGACTCTCAAAGGGCTTTGTGAGAACTTAAGTGTCGGAAAAGATAAATATACCCATTGTTGAACTATTAGACCTACAGACTTCAAATTTGGTAGTCATGTTCCTTTCATGGTGTACATATCTGCTGCAAAGAGGCTTTTACAAAATTCGACTCACAAGGGGCGTATCGAAGGCTTAAGGGGCGTTACAGATATGTATTCCTCTTTATAAACTATTAGACCTACATACTTGAAACTTGGTAGGCATCTTCTTCTTATATAGTAGATATTCTCTACAGAAGTGATTTTACAAAAATCGAACCCCAAGGGACATTCTGAGAGATTAAGGTCTTAAAATGTATCGTTTTTGATAGGCATGTTTCTTTTGTTGAGCATAGATCCACTAAGAACGGATTTTATGCAAATTGACTCCTTTGGAGGGGAGAATCAGGTAGGTGCTGGGACGTAGTTATAAAAGAAATCCCGTTTTCGAACTATTAGATCTAACATAATGAAATTTAGTATGCATGTTACTGTTGTTGAATTGAAATTTGCTAAAAAGGGATTGTACGGAAATCAACTCCCATGGAGGAACGGAGCTCTACTGAGGCGTATGAATAAAAGAAAAATCCCGTTTTTGAACTACTAGATTTACAGTAATGAAATTTAGTATGGTTGTTTCTAAGTGGAATTGAAATTTGCTAAACATGGGTCGAACGGAAATCGATTCTCAAAGTGGTTTACTGGAGTTTATTGATAAAAAGAAATTCCGTTGACTATTTAATTTAGACTTGAAATTTAGCTGTCATGTTTATTTTATTGAGTAAAGATCCTCTAAAAATGGGTCTTGTGGAAATTCACTTGGGAAGGGGGATACAAAAGGGTAAAGGATAATTATATTTCAATTTAATAAAAACACTATTCAAAACTTCTCTTCTGTTTAAATCAAGAGACGAAGGTTATAAAAGCATTTTTTCCCAATTGATTGGAATTCTAAATGCTGGGACTTAAATACGAATAATTAATATATATATGAATAGTAGATATCCATGCAGAACCACAAAATACCCAGTGAAGTGGGTGGGTAACGGCTAGTATAATTATATGTACTGAAGTGAGCTCTTAGAGATATTCCCAAAATATTTGGCTGGAGTGCAAATATCGTAACAAAAAGTGAAAAATTCTTATAAATTCATAGTGATCCTTAGTAAGTTTATTTTTGGAAAAAAAAACTGATCAAAATATGGTTAGTTGAAAAATCTTACTGTAGTATAAACATAAAAGTCTAATTAAAATACGGATAAAATATGAAGTTTTTACATTTAATAATTTTTCAGAAAAAGGTATATATATATATATTATATATATAATATGTATGCATATAATATATATATATATATATATAATATGTATGCATATAATATATATATATATATATTATATATATTCCCTAATTTATTGGCACAAGACCGTTATAATCTTAATCTTAATCTAATTGCTCGCTCGCATTTGCATCCAATCACGACTCCTGTTACAAAAGAGTCGTACGTCCTTCACCGCCAGTATAAAAAGCTCGGAGCCGCGTCGGTTGCTCTCTGTCTCCGTGCTTTATCTGTTTTGTCGACTATGTGTCCGCTTCGCTGCTAAGTGTTACTTCTGCTTTGTGTGTGTGAAACTCCGTAAATTATGTTAATGTGATTGCACTTGTTTTTTGGTGATGTTCAATAAACGAAAGACGAAACCTACAGTGGAGAAGTATTCTATCAAGACATAGCAATCCCTCGACCAAGTCTACATGTAAAAATCAACACCGGCCCCGTGTGATACACACACACACACACACAAACACACACACACACATATATATATATATGTATATATATATATATACATATATATAAGTACATTGTTGTGGTAAAAGAGCTACCGACTCCCTCTAAAATTGCAGTCCAGCATGTAAGATTAGTTTAGGAAATTATTACGATGGAGTCCTCTTATTACTATATAAAAATGTACATCCCCCATGATATTGATACTGCTCTTTCATAAACCAATGGCTTTGATCTTGTAGTAAAATTAGTTGAACTTTTAAATTCTTTACGTTTAAAAAATCTTCAAAATGTTTTTTCTCCCACTTATAAAATTACAAGTTCATAAGCATAGATCACAAAAACATTCTGTAAAGAAAGGAAAATAAGTATATTGTCACGAAGATTGAAATAACCTCATGGTTAGATTTAACATGAATTTACTTCCTTTATACGGCAATAAGAATCGATTCATTTTTCTCTCTTGTTTATTATCTGCAATATTTGGATCTATTCTTTGTTAAGATGTTAACAATTAAAGTACATAATAACATTTTATGAATAAAGAAGAAGAAAAAAACAGATTTTTCACTATAATAAAAAAATTCAAAGTACATAAAAGTATTCTTATACCTGAAAAAGAAAATGGTTTTTCTCTAAAAAATACAAAAAGTCTGATTACAAAAAATATTTCCTTCAGTAAAAGTAAGTAGATTTGCCTTTATGCAAATTATACGCTTCAGATATAAACATTTTATAATATAAATTATTCCAAAGTGTAAGTATTTTTGAAGTGAAAACTTCTTTAGCGGCGTTGGGCACTTTTTGGTAAGGGAAAATCTTATGAGTTCGCGTCACCGACGTGCTCTGACTGGCGCACGCGCAGTGTACTGTTCGCCTTAAGACACTTTTTGGATGGGTGAAATCTCGTGCATTCGCGTCACCGACATGCTTACAGCAGTATATCTGTAGCTATACAGCTGACGTATAGTGATGTGTATATCTTATAAATGAAGTTGAATGGATTTAGGGAAAAGTTCATTGTGTATATACTGTGCATTGCTCGTTGCGATTCCGAGAATGGGCAACACATTTTTATGGTTGTCATTTATATTTCGCCTGGAAAATCTCTGAGACATATACAACAATTTTTATTCAAAAATTTTATGATTTATACAAAAGAAGGTTCTGAAATACTCGAAAAAAAATTTGGCGGAAAATATGATAATGTACCGATGATTTTAAGTGGAGACTTCAATATTAACTTTGCAGATGATAAAAAATCTACCACTAATTCAATTTCTAAATGAAACACTTAATTTAAATATGTCCAATCATCGAAAGGTCAGTACTACAAAATATAAAACGACGGTCGATGTGGTTTTTACGCGATACTTAGATAAATTTGAATCAAACATTTTTCTTTCTAACTTTAGTTACAATAAGCCTATTGTATCTTTTTTAGAACAAAATGAAATAATTTTAAGTACAAAAAGTCTAAGTATTGTTGAAATTAATGATGACAATGATGCAAACAATTAAAATAATATTGAAAATCAAGTACATTGAAATTTAAGAAAATACAAATACTATCCATAAATAATATGATTGTATATTAATTGTTATTTCAATTGAATTGTATTTATATTTTCTCGTGATTTTGTAAAGCCGTAATATATTTGAAAAATAAAAAACCATATAAACATGTATTTAGTTGTTGTTCGGAGTGTCAATATATGTGAAAGCCAGATTGATGTAGATAATTTTAATTCAAACATTATGAAATTTCAAATTTTAATACTAAAAGTTCTAAGTTTTCACTTCTATCAGCCGTCTCTATAACTGCCAATTTTTTTTTTTTTTTTATTCTTTAGAAGAAAAAGCGATGTGAAATGTAAATAAATTTAAGAGCTGATATATAGAACATTTTAAAGCAATTTTTTGAAATATTGTACAATTATCTGGTAGTATTGACTGAAATAAATGTCTTATTTAGGAATTTATGTTTCAAGACATGTCTCTGTTAAGAGGAAAGGAATATTCAAGTATTACTAATCTGACTCAGGTGTATTTGAACATACTGAATAA
This sequence comes from Trichonephila clavata, assembly GCA_019973975.1. Classification (NCBI taxonomy): domain Eukaryota; kingdom Metazoa; phylum Arthropoda; class Arachnida; order Araneae; family Nephilidae; genus Trichonephila; species Trichonephila clavata. The sequence goes on from BMAO01001973.1 coordinate 36,819, forward strand.
TACTCAAAGGAAATATGTTGGAGTAAATTGCGATTATTTATCATAAGAGATGAATATTTCATTCAACACATTCACTTGGGATTATTTATCGAAAACGATAAATATTCACTATTTATAATAACATGCAGTGAATTCATAATTTATTGGCAAGTAGATTATTGTTTGCATTATATTGCGACAAAATGAATCATTACACAAATTATTTTAAACTGTGAAAATGTAATGAATTTTCACATTATAAGATTACATTTTTGTTACATTATTTTCTAGAGATATTGACGAAACGGAAAACTGGTGTTTTACACTATATTTAGAAATTTCTATGGAAATTTCTTGAAAAATCCATTTTTTGTCTTATTTAAGAATTTGAATTTAATTATTTTATTATGTTCAACACATTCCTACTTTTCAATAAATCATTATTCCTAGTAATCGAAGCTAAATTAGTTATAAAATCATTATTACAGTAATAAAAACAATACAATGTTGTTTGCAAATATTTAGAGTTAGTACAATTTTTTGTTCATTGAGTCAAATATTTAAAAAAGTATTACATAAGAGTTGTCCAAATGAAAAGGGAACATATGCGAATGCGTCAGAATGAGTGCAGATACAGCAGAGCCCCAAACAGGGAGACGAAGGATGGTAGGAAGTGTTTACCGCATACAATGTTTAACAGCGAAGCCCAATAAAGGTAGAGAAAATTATTCGAGTCATATAAGGATGCATCCAGATTGAAACAGAGTGTGATAGGGCGGTTTCCGATTTCATTAAATGAGTTTAATGTGGGCATCTACTGACGAACTTGTGGCAGTTTATGGTGAGCTCTGTTTAGAACATCATGGAGTGAATGAGTGAATATTAACGTCGCCCTGTTCAGCTACGCCAGGACATATGGCGACGGACTTGGTAATTTTGAACCACGGTCAAGTGACGAGGAAGACACCTGAGCTGGCACCCTCCTCTACTAACTACCACATCACTTCAACGGGAAGACGTTCCGAACGTCTTGCAACATTTGCTGTAAAAGTTTTAGAAAAGGGCTGAAAAAGAAATATTGAATCTACATTATAATATCCGCCTAAACTTTGAAAAATTTCGTTGGGTAATAATAGAACACCCAACATACAGTCCAGATTTGTCACCCGGTGACTTCTAGCTCCTTAGGCCACTTGAGACAGTTTTACGTTTTTATTTGGACGATGAAGTGAAGGGAAATGGATAGAGCTTCCTCAAGAATCAACCACGTTCTCTCTAGAGTGAAGTCAAAGACCTGCTGCCCAAATGATGGTACCTGTGTTATAATCCCCAGAGAGATTTCTTTTGATTTCCAATAAAATCATTCTTTTTTATTGAATCTGTACGCTTTTTATTTGGGAAATCCTTATGTTTAGAATGAATATGTTTTAGGGGAAAAAAACACTTTAAAAAGACGTAGTATACCTTTTCGAACATAAATATTAAGCATTAAAATTCTACCGTGTTATTTCCTATGAGGTTGGGTAAAAATTTTGCCCCCATCCTTTTGGAATTGAGCTAGGGTCTTGATGTTTGGAGGTTCGATAGTATTACGTCACATCGCGAGATGCACGAGAAATCGACCTCTTTAGGTGCTCTTTCCCTACAGGACTATTTCCTTTATATCTCGAATCCTAGGTCAAGTTGATCATCCGTACCTACCTGATTCGATAGATATCCCTAGGAGATTTTTGCACTTACAATTTTATTGCAATAATCCCCTCCCCCTCCCCTTTCATGTTTCTTAAGTAATTAAAAAATTTTTAAATTTATTTAAAACTGCTATATTTCCGAGGAATTTGAGTCTCTGCTTTGAATTTCGAACCATAGGTTCTCCTGGTCGAGCTACACCTTTTTTCCAATTTGTTCTATGGTAGTGTGCCAGAGGGCTTCATGGATAAAATTAAAACCCCATGTTAAACTTTTAGAGATTTTATTATTTATGTATTTATGATCAATTAGTTTATAGAATAACTTTGAAATAGTTTACTTTTTTCCATTTTACGGTATATCATTAGTTATTTTATAGAATAGCTAGTTATTTCATAGAATACCTAGATAAAGTATGAAATTTTTTGTTGAAAATATACTTTAACTGGCTTGTCTAGTTATTTCATGAAATACCTAGTTATTCTATGAAATATCTAAATTGTATACTTCAGCGGTAACATATACATATAAAGAAGAAATATATGTATTTTGAGTGTAATCAAATCTTAAAATTTCATAACATATTACAAAACAAAAATATATAAAAAGATAATCAAAATATTTCCCACTTTTTTGGAAATCTAAAAAACTGAAACTTTTACGCATTTTTTTGTTTTAAAATTTCGCATAAAGTACAACTATATATTTTTATCTCGTGTTTTCTTAGCAACTGCGAATGGTTTGAAAATTTTACTTAGTTGCTGCAAAAGTAAAGAAATAATGTTTAAAAAAATTTTAAAAAGTAATTTTCGGAATTTAAGTTAAAAGAAGACTAATATACTGAAAGGAAAATAGACGTTAATATAACTTCTTTCATACCTGCAATTTTTATTGAATTTATGATACTTAGTGAAATAATAAAATAAAAACGTACATCTTATGCTTAATATTTTGTGCGTATCGGTTCACAATGGAAATCAAAATAATTTGGAAACCATGTAATGATTTTTTTTGTAATTACAAGCACATACTCTTATTTTATTTTATTTATCTTGTTTTTTAGCAAAAACAAGAAACGTAGAAGAATGTGTGTGTGAGTGTGGTTTTTTTATCAATTTTGGTATTTTCTGTCATATTAATATATATTTTTTTGAGTTAAAATAAAAACTCATGTAATCACTTTCAACTTTACCATTAGATAATAATCAAATATGTCTTACAAATGGAAAAAAAAATCATTTCAAAATGAAACACATTTGTTTTTTAATTTTTGAAACAAAAGTAATTTATTCACAGCAAACTGTTCTAAAATCAACCTTTAAAACTTTCATGTTTGTAAAATCATCAGAAAGTATATGAAATCATCCAAAATTACTTGCTATTTAACAAATATTAATGATTATAAGCAACTGAAAACATTGTGGTGATAATGAAAAAGTACATGAATGAAATTAATTTTGGAAAATTAAATTGCCTGCATTGCCACCTTCAAATGCAGCAGTAAACGTCTTAGTCACTTCATGATTCGTTTCAAAAATTAATTCAGTTCAAAAATAAATATTCTATTCAATTGATTAATTTTAGAACTCTTTTCCCTAACATGTCACTTAAAGTCCGTTACTTTGCGGACTTACTTGTTACTGTAAAAAGCGGTAATAATTCTCGAGCTTTTTTTTAAACTTCGGCAGCGGCCATCATTTTCAGCAAAAGTAATTTTCTTTGTTGTGCGTTATTGGAAATGAATGAATTCTTCTAACGAGAAATTCTTAGTCTTACTGTCACAAAGCAAACGATTTTTCTGACTCTTGAATAGGTGTTTGATTGCCCTTTTCTATAATGCGATTTAATTAAAAGTCTGAAAATAATAAATTACTTTGAAACATTTTCATTGCTTTGCAAAAACAATGCAGGTCGTTAAGACTGCTTTCAACGTAAAAGTTAAAAAAAATGGAAAATCCTACACGTAGGTCAGGAACAATGAAGGTGGAATTCCCAAAACCTCAATAATGTCTTACAGTTTATGTGAGCATTTTGTTTCGTGAGGCATTCAGATTTATTTTCTATATTGTGAATGAAAGCTGAAATGTATGTGATTCGGTTAAAAAACTTCAATATAATTTCTCCGAAATAATTAAAATCATAGAAAAAATAGGAGTTATTCAAATAAAAATACTTTAAGGTTAAAAAAAAAAGATCTTTATAATTTAGCATTTTACGTTTGAAAAAGTAGAAAGCGTAAAAAGAAGTTGATATCAGTTGTAACAAAACAGTTAATTTAATCACTACACATAAGAAAAATAAGGATTCGAATGAAAAGGAAATATGCACATTTACTCCATAATACAAATCAAAATATCAGTAAATAAATTTTTACTAATATAATTTATAGGGATTTAACATAAGAAAATACCTTCTGCAGCTTAGGAAATTGTTTATAAAAGTAGTTTTACGTCAGGTAAAATTAAGAACGTTAAGTTAAGCTACTTTAGAATCATCCTCAAGGTTAACCTGTAACCCCCAGGTAGGCAGCCTTTTAGCTGTGGCGTGCAACACCAATCTATCCATATAATTTAGCATGCCATACAGGAGAACAATTTTGAAACAATTCGATTACTACGATAATGCACACAGATTTAGAAAATAGAGGTCAATAATATAAATTTACAGTTTTATCATACATTAATTTTCCATCATTTAAAGATATTTAACATAAAAATAAACAGCATGACATATATAACTATTTCTTCAACAAAATGTTTTAAAAATAAAAATGGTGTACATGTTATGAGTTTTTAAACATATTTATTAAAATATGAAAGGTACAGCATACAATATAAGTAATTACCTTCATTATCATTTAATAAATAGATATACAAAATTTTTAATTTGTGAATTCAGTGCTTGCGCCACTCTACTTTCATAACGCCAATTATCTTGGGTATAATTTGTGACTTTCAATTAGACACGATTCTGAACATTCAGTGGTTAAACAATTTCTTCACGGACTCGAACGACTTTTTATATGAAGAAAGATTTTTTTGGCTTAGATATGCAGAACTAAAACCAGAAAGCAGAGTACATGCAATTAATTTTTTTCTCTTCGAACAATTAAACCTCTCCAGCAATGACATTCAATAATTTACAAAATAGCTGTCAATTTATCTTTAGAAATATCTTTCAGTTTTTTTAGTAATTAAGTAAAAATCCATAATTCTGTATATGTTTGTGAAATAAAGGTTATTATACAAATTTATCAACTTCCATCAACTCAAAAATAGAAAATTTGTAAAGTAGTGCAGAGTGCAACTGAGAATTTTACCGCGTGCAACATGTGGCCCACGGGCCATTGACTGACGACCCTTATTGTAACCTGTTTTTATTGATGAATAATAAAAGACACGCAATTTCTTAAGTGTCAAATTAATAAGGATATTTAATTGTTTATTATTTATGACATAATTTAAAAAATACTCGTCATAAATATGTAACAGTGCATTAATCATGCCATCTTTATATGTAGAGATATGTAGGCTTTCCGATTCAGTAATTTTTTTGTCTGATTTTAAAAGTAAAAATTGGATGGCTATTTTAATATGGTGGAAAATGTCGAATCTGCACTCCGCCGAAACGGAATGGAAGTTTTGCCAAATAAACAACCCGCAGAAGTAAAATAATTAGGCGTTTAAGATTTTTAATTAATATCTTTTTAACTAATTACAATATCGGAATATAAATTAGTAAAACGGCTTCCTGGGATCGTTCCCGATCTTTTGGTACCTTCCGAGAATTTCTGCGTCATACAGTTTATGAGAAGATAGACGCACATAGATAGATAGATAGATACGTTTGTTTACCTTCGAATTCTAATAATGTAGAATTGGAATAATGAGTTATATTAAATATATTATTTATTTAATGTAACTGATTACCCTAAAATCTTGAATTTTGCCAAAAATTAATTTTTTATGATTGTTTTATAGGCCAGCTTATTAGCGTTATAAAAAATACCAAGTTTATTATTTTCCGTTCACTAGAATAAAAACTACAAGTGTTTTAGTAAAAGAAGATGTCATTACTTTAAGCAGGATGTCATACTTTAAAACACGTTTTACTCGAAATGTGATTTTTGGAAAATAATCAAACGGATAAGCGATTGCTAAAAAAGTTTTGAAAACAATTAACAATTTTAACCTTCAGATTATCAATCACTGTTTTATTACAAAATTTACAGTCCCTTGCGCGAATATAATCATTGTTTTTTTTAAGAAATTTTGTTTAATAACTGAGATAAAGTTCTGTAGGTTTTGTAAAAAAGAAAATATGTCATTTCAAAAATGAATAATATAACATCACATCAGAATTAAAAAACTGAAAATTTGTTCATATACTTTTGGTGCAGAATGGGCCACGTTTTTGTTATTTTTTGTCAATTTGTACCCATTTCCCCCCCCCATTTTAGTAATAATAATTTATTTTTCTCTTCTTAATCTTAGCATATTTTTCTTAAATATATTAAGCAAATCTAAGAACAAGAAAAAAAGAACGTGGAAAGCCACGCGATAGAAGTGAAACTTCTTTGGCGACGTTGGCCGTAAATGCAGGAATAGATCTAATTATACTAAACTGCTGAGATAACTTTTCAAATAAAATTCGAACTTCATTTATTGTATGAAAATATTTTTATTCAATTTTCTGCATCATCATTTTTCAAGAAAAACACAATAGGTGTGTGGTAACTGAAGTAGGATATAAAAATCGTTGATTGTAGTCAATCAAGAAAATGTGAGCAAACTGCATCAATCGTGGTTCTGTCAAATTCAGTGACCTTTTCAAGAATTCAATGAGTGGCTTTGCTTCTTCCGAATCAAAATTAACATTAAAGTCTCCAGTTAAGACAATCGCCTTTTAATCATCATCGGATCCAATGATTGCAGCAGCCTCTGATGTGTACAGCACTAAAACTTTATTCATAAAGATGATAAAAGCTGCGACAGAAGTACTTGGTGCTATATAGACTTTCACCAGGAATTGCTGCTAATTTTGATTTTTTTTTTCTTTCACGAAACTCTTTTTCTCTTTTTGCATTTGCTCTAGGCTATCTGACCAGAATTAATTTTGATTCAATGGAAATAAAAATTAATAATATAATCTTAATGCATCACTAATAGAAGTCACTGTGTTTGTTTACTAGACGCTATCCGTAGCGATTCTAACGCGAACGTTAGTGACATATACACAATGTTCATTGTGTATATGTCACTAATGGTCGCAGACACTCCCGTTTCGGGAAGAGCCATATATTGGTAATATTTTGGGTGCTTTTATTTGTTGAAAACGGCACGTTTATTACATAAAAACTACGAAAATACGCTACGCGAGTTCGTTACGAGAGTAGCAAGGGTACCTACTTAATGTCACCAATACCTAAGCGCCTTTCGTCTATAGCAGCAAGATATACTTTTGATGCACAATTCCCCCTTAGCAATCGTCCAACTTTTTCACGGATATGACACAAGTCACGTGGTGTACCCCCTGCTCTCTTTTCCTCCCACTCACTATCTCCACACCATGGCGAAATTTCGGTGGGAGGGAGAAATCACTACTTCCGTTCGCTTTTTCACTGTTACGCTAAACTGGGTAAATTTCCCATTCACTCCGTCAGCAAAGAAGTTTCACTTCAAAATATCCATATTCTGTTATTTTTCTTAAAAAAGTTGTTGCAAGTAGTTGGATACCTTAAAACACTTCTCGAAGAAGTAGAGTTTTTATAAATACCTAGTACATATTTATCTTAAATTACGCTTTGTTTATATTACACGAGATCAGATTTAACGCATGTTTTAGAATGCCCTTTTAGTAACATGCATTTATTTTCAATATATCATAATTTCTTGAACCTGTACATCGCCATATACAGTGGTGGTAAAAAGTCTTGAACACACATTCATTTTTTTTGCCTAAACTTTGAGTTTGACTTTTTTTCCCTTTGTAATTTTCGCAGTACCTTAACTAATGTTATTGACTCTATCAGATTTTTTTTTTCAAATTTATTTGTAGATTTTGTGTAAAATTGTTTTTTTTTGTTTTTGTTGATTTTGCGTAAAATTGATTTTTTGTTTTGTTGATTTTGTGTAAAATTCATATTTCAGAAAAAAGGACTAATAAGACAAATACAATGTCATTGTAAGGCAATACGAGATTGTTCTCAACCAATGAAGTGCTCCATTATTCCAATCAATCATCATTGGTGACGAAGGGTCTAAAAATAATGTGGATCATGTTTCAATGCATTTAAAGCAGTGTGGCAAAGTGAGGTGCGTATATGGATAATATTGGAATTATGGGTAAATTTTCGCTTCTGCCTTATAAAGAAAGACACAAGTTAATAATTTTGAAGGAGTAATCTTATTCTGGACTCCAAATTGCTATTGAAGTATCATGTGGTATTTCTAATGTGAGAATCTCACAAAGATATCCCGAAAAGAAATTCTATTTGTAAACAGACGCATTATTCGCGAAATTAGAAAAAAAAACTTTAAGGGAAGACAGGGTATTGCACAGGATTTACCTTTCAAACAGAAAGCTTAATCCACCCTAAATTTTTGGAACTGTTTGTTTTGATACCGAGTGCTAATGTGTGCCTAAGAATTGTGAGAGGAAGACTGTTGAAAATTAGATTATGAGTCTTCAAAAAGCATACCTCAAACCAATACTTACTGATAAAAGTAAGCAAGGATCATTCATTATGTACCGTTAAAGAGAAAAAGTAATATTTGATGATAAAAGTCAGTTTTGTGCTTCAGATAACACTAACTTTTCTATGTTTCAAAGCATTTATAAATAATTCAGCTTTCAGTGTCTGAAGCCCGCAATAAGGCACTCTATGTAAGTGTTGATATGAGACTCCATGTCTTCTCGTGTAGTTGTAAGATTTTACATCGTGGGAAGAATAGAGAAAGCCGGGGAATACAACAAAATAATAAGAATTACTACAAAATGAACTGCTATAAACAGTGGAGTTATTTTTGGAGATCAGTCATGGATTTTTCAACACGATAATGTTCTCTGTAATCGTGTAACTGTAGTCCAAAGATAGTTCGAAAACAAAACTCTAACAAAATGACCAAGACATAGAACAGTTTTCGGAACCTAATCCAATAAATAACCTATGACATAATATTAGTTGTGAACATTAGAAGGAAAATGCCTTCAAACAAATGTAAGATAATTGAAGTTGCAACATTTTATTTCAATCATGTTGTCCTGAAAGAAAAATCCTAAAAGCTATAAAAAATGCCTAAGCAATACAAAAAAAGAATCTAATGGCAGATTTAAAAACAGCATTAAAAATACCCTATAATAAAAATTGGAAGTGTTGATTATGTAATGAGAAAGGAAAATTTTAAATGATAAAGCCCGTGCAACGCTGGGCCATGCACTCACATCGTACAAGTACATACCGCGTCATGAAGGAAGGAGGAA